>NMRB01001081.1:0-12876 GCA_002633025.1 Notospermus geniculatus | reverse complement strand
CGCAGCTTTAGCGGGTACGTAACGTTCCAATGCTTTGAAGACATACTTGTCAGTGAATGCAAAATGTATGTACGCCATCACAGCATGCATCAAGTCTTTATCAGTGAAGTCATGGATGTTGAGAAACATGAGTTTACCCATGGCATTCAGAAGCGAAAAACTTTTGAAGTTTGTTCGGAATGTTGCAGTCAGAATCTGCGCACAGTCATGAGCACCTAATTTCCACCAACACTTCAAAAGACGATTCTCAATTGCTTTCAGAGTAGATTTACAGGACTGAGACTTAGGATTTAGAGCTAAAGCATCATAGACTTCAACCACATTCATCTCGTTGATGTCAGAAGTTCTTGTTGCCAGGTGAACATAGACATTGTCAATAACTTCACTATTTCCCTTCTTCTCACTTGAGAGATATTTTACAATCGACACCAAATCTGATACAGAAAACTTCCCATCTCCCAGCCTCCTCTCCACCTCCTCATCCACCTTTTCTTGGTAGCCCTTAGGGTACGTTTCAGTCCTCATGTAACAGTTCACAAGACTGACAACTGTCTCATTCGTGAGGATTCCAATGTCTCTCGTAACGGCATCACACAATTCATTCATAACGGCCGTCTTTATGAACGAATTAATTTCTTCAAAATCGTTCCTATGCATTTGTAACTGGCACATCCGAATCAAGGCAAATGCTGCGGTGTAAGCCGTCACTTGGTCCGATGGGATTTCTAATAATAAGAACACCTCCTTCACTGTTATACAGTTCTGGAGTTTCATCTTGAACACCTCCTCTTGCTCAGACATATTCTTCACATCATCGAAGGTTAAATTGTTTGACACTGGGACAAGAGTCATATCCAGACGCCGAATTATCAACGGCAGTTCACGAATGTCGATGCCGTCCTGAAGAAGTATCGTTGATCTCCCGAGAATTCGGCTGCTGGATGGAGTGGATGTCCGAAAAGATCTGGAGGGACTCAATGTAGGAGGTAACGACCTGCTCCTTGGGAGGATTCGTCCAAGCCTCATCAGGGTTGACACGTTATGACCAGTCCGTGCCATGACTGATGGGTTGTTACACCTGTATGTTCAGCTTCCACGTCTACTCTTCCAAACTAAACCTGAAACAGAAATAATCGGGATTAATTTGTGTGAGCCAGGCCTATGCCATTGATTGCATGGTTGATTTCAAACTCAATGTCAATAGGCCTACATTATGCAACCACTACATTTATAAGTAGCCTACATGTGCTCACTATGATCTATTAGCCTAGCCCCAGGCTAGGAAGTCCTTGACCGTTGGCGTTGACCTTATTAAATTATCTCAAGACTCAAGCATGTCAACGTCAAGTCAAGCCCCATCTGATCATCAGAATCAGATAGCTAGGCGAGATACCGGTAGTAGATGATCACTGATCACTGTCGCGGCACCACTGGCACTGCACTGGTCTGACTAACTCAGTAACTGATCAGTCATGTCAGTGAAGTCACAACACTGTCACTAGGCTAACAGGAACTCGCACACGTTTCCTCGTCTTACTATGAAAGTGCGTAGATGAACTTTCGTAATTCGGGCCTATGTATGTTCTCGCGTTTCATAACGTCAGAGCTAGCCCAACTGTTAGTCATTCATGCATGCCTACATCTACATGTATGTTCTCGCGTTTCATAACGTCAGAGCTAGCCCAACTGTTAGTCATTCATGCATGTACGTACATGATGATGTACATGAATGCACTGAGAAAATGCCATTACGAAACTTACCTCTCAACAACGTCGTTCAAGAACATAAAGTGCATGTAACATGCCGAAATCTATGATTTTTCATCAAGCACCCAATAACTGTACATTTTTTGCCGTGAAATACTAACGCATCACGAAAAAACAGCGTTTTTAAATCGGATTACGAAACGCTGCGCAGATCATGGGCGCTGACATTTTGTTGGTTGTGTCGCGTAGCTGTAGAGGCATGTCTAAAAATAGCCATACCGCGTGATAGAAACAGAGCCACGTGATACCGTAATAGATCTACGTGGTTATTTTGGCGGGAAAATGGCTCAATTGATATATCACTTGATATATTACTTGAAAGACCGCCACTGCTGGTTTGGCAGGCCTTTTGAGAGCCGAGACCTAACTTTATATAGAGCCTGGGGTGTAAAGTTGTTCAACGTGGAATGTTCATTTGTAACCCTTTTCTGCGGGTAGGCCTATTTTTAATAACACTGCGTTCCAAATTGCGGAGAAGTCCCCCCATCACCTCATGTCACAGTGGCATCATGTTGGGACTATTGTAGGCTACTGCAAGCAGAAACTGATAGAAGGGCCGTTGCCAGAGCGCGGTGTTAGTTGCTGAATGTTTGGTCTTCAGAAGGAATTCCGACCGCAATGATGGCACCTCCCCAAGTCCACCAATAGCACATCTGAAATTCCTCCAGCGAGGACTTCTCGCTATATTCCCCTCCACCCAAAAAAGTTATGTGCAGATTGGCCTATTTTTTCCTGAAAATTCGTCCCCTTTCAAATTCTAGGCTATTTCAATTTTTTTCGCTATCGATTCGCTTTAACTCCGAAAGCAGTCTTTTGTAGCCTTTTGCACAGTGCGTTTGGTAATCTAGGCACCAGTAATCCGTGTCCACCCATAATTGGAAAAACATCAACCAACAGGGGTCAACTTACAGTAATGAAATGTCCAGGGGAACTGTGCTCACCTCTGCGATAAGTTTCTGCGGTAAAGTAAAAGTGTGACTCCAATGGTATTGTATTGATGGAAGTAGCTTGAAGTGAATTTTGAAAAAGAAATACAAATGTTATTTCTGGCTACATGTGTACAGGACCTTTATTTCCACACACGAGAACATTACACATATCAGGGTGTCTACAACCTGTGGAGCACCAAATTTTTGACCTTTCTAAGACTTTCTTTAAAGACCAAGTATCAGCAAAATGTATGACTTATTTATTTGTAAATGAAGCCCCCCTACAGATCCCTGACAGGGTTTCTGCCAGGAAAAATATGCTTGGGATCAATGTGGGTGCTGAAGGCAGGTGCCGAGTCCAACCGAAAGGTCTTTAAAAACTTGGGTGGCAAAAATGATATCCAATCTCAGGAATCGCACTACAATGCGTACAGTCCTCTTATTATTCCGTCCATTGATGATGACTGATACCGGTATTTGAATCGCATTTTCTGAAAAGCATCCGTGTTTTTCGTTTGAAGAGAAGATAGTGTTTTCTATCTGCCTTGGAGAGCAGGTGAGCACATTATCCGATTCTTTTCTAATTGTACAATAATTAGCCACGTATTACTTTTAATTAAAGGCCCTCTTAGTCCGAAATGTAAACATTACGGTTTGTTTATTTACATGGTTGATCATAATAGTTATTCTCCTTCGTACAGGTGACAGCACCGTGTATACCAAAACAAAAAAATAACAAAAAAAAAAAACATTACCGGTAATGTTATCTATTTTTAATATCTATCTTGATAAATATTCTTGTAGCTGAAATAGATTTATGATTTTACGCTCAAAACAAACAAAAAAATTTGTGAAACGCGATTTTAAATTAATTTACTCACTGATTTGTTAGTACCAAAAGTTGACAATAGGTGACAACACAGGTTTGGTCAGCCCGCCCACTTTCGGACTAGAGGGCCTTTAAGGTATACATGTATTAACTCAAAGATAATAATTCATTTCTGTAGACTGGTACCCGATCCTAACTATTTTACATCGGGCTTTTGCATATGTTAGGACCGGGCGTGCCTACCGCCTTCGTGCCTCTGATTGGTCGGTGCTGGCGCAGGTGGTAAGTATGTGAACTATTATGTTGACAGATTTTCTATTTTTAACATGGAAAACCCCCGACGTGATTGGTGAATTTCCTGGGTCAAGGTCGGTCACTGTCTATCTGCATTCTGGTACGTCAGCCGTATTGAGAATTGAATAAATTTACATAATTTACATAAAAGTTTCAAGTGACGTCACTGTCAGAATTCCTCCACAAATGGCGGCCACGACTGGTCCTACCATTCAAAAGCGACACCATCGGTAGGACCAGGTACTAGTCTATCATTTCTGCTGACTGATGTATCATTCATTCTCCAAGATCTGACTCCGATACGTTGTTCTGAATAATTTCATTCATGGTGTCCAGCACTTGGCGTGACAACCGCCCCAATCCCCTCCTCCGGTTCAAAGTGCGATCTCCATTCCCCTACCACTCTCTGTACCCTCGGTTCAGCCTTGGCTTCCTCTGCCGCCAGATCCCATGATCTTTTCACTGCTTCACAAGGAGTCGGGTTGTCAATGTAATACCCTTCAATTCGCCTTCGGACATCGCGAATTTTCTTATTATGCTCGCCGCAGTACTCTTTCAGTGATTTCCACCTGTTGGAAAAGAAGTTGAATTGTGAAAATTTTCATTTTATTTAATTTACCAGCCTATTTTAGGAACGCCTGGTGACTGAATCGGCGTCCCCGTGAGACTGACACGTGTCTTCCTAATTCAAAGAAGAAAGCAAAAATTGACACACGAAGTGGTATAAATATCAAGAAGTCATTGACAATTTCCAGGAGAACTTGCGAATTTTCGACCCCAACCGGGGTCTTCCTCAGGCACTTTTCAGTTTGAGAGTTTCTGGTCTCTCCAACTGAAAAGTACCTGAGGAAGACCCCTGTTGGAGTCGAAAATTCACACGTTCTGGAAGTTGACTTCTTGTCTTCCTAATTCAGGTGTAAAGGGCCTGTCACACTAAAGCAGTTCTCAAAACGTCCTGCCCCGTCCTAAAACATCGTAAACCGGGCTAGAACGTGTAACCCTTGGTCAAATAATGCCTCGATGTTCTGGAGTATCCTTGCCGTCCATGAAGTTCGTAAAAAGACTGTAAAAAGTTGCCACTACGTCCACTCCGTTCGCACACAGTTTGAGCCCGTTCGGCAACATTTTCAAGAACGTAGTGAGAACCAGCTCAGTGTGATTGGGGCATGTTTTTCAGTGTGGTCATTTTTCTGTGTGACATTGTTTGGAACACACTCGGGGAAACCGACTCACTGATTCGCTGTGTGTCGCCCATTGTCAGCAGTCGCGGCTTATTCCGTCAATCTATTGTTATGTCACACGGGTCACACTGAAAAACGTTTCTCCAGTTGTGGCACTTTTCCCTGTGCATCTATCTCTATCGACCACAGATACTTGATTTGATGGGAGAGGTCTTTATGGCCTACCTGCGAAGATAATCCTCCGCTTTGCGTTGAAATTCCGGGTCAACTTTCTGCCAGAATTCTGCCTGTTCCTCTTGTGACATCCCGCTTGTCTTATCCACATTGTGTTTCATGGCCGGCGCCACCAACGTCTTACTTTCTTGGTACCAAATCTCCGCCAGATCCAAGGCAGCTTTGAGACGATTCCTGAATCAAAAATTAAACATATGGCTGTACTTGAACAGAAGACAAAGGTCCATCAATCAGAAAAGAGTACACAGTAGACATCCTGCGAAAGTCGGCCATTACAGCTCAGAAGGGGTAAACATTAACCTCGCCCTAGCGGGCCCAGTGCATTTGTACAGTTGGCTCCTGTGCTTACCGTCTGTACAATGCACTAGGCCCAAGGTTTGTTTACCCCTTCTGGCCTGTTATGGCCGACTTTCGCAGGATGTCTGTACAATCGAACGAGGGTGACCAGTAGAAGCAATACGCCATTACGTTTTCAGAAGCAGGAATTCTTGGCATTGGGTCATATGAACAAAGACTAGTAAGTGCTTTTACTTGAATTTTGCAATACAAATGCANAGCAGGCCTCACACGAGGACGGTTCTGACGGCGGTTCAGCACGGTTCAATAGGGAGGTTTAGAAATCAAGCGATAAATGCAATATAAAATCCGGTTAATGTGTAGTATGAAAAATAAAGTTATCGTTTGATTTCTAAACCTCCCTATTGAACCGTGCTGAACCGCCGTCAGAACCGTCCTCGTGTGAGGCCTGCTTAAGGAGCATTCTAAAATACGGACCATTATTTTGAGGACATGACGGACAGGTAGAGGGGCCCAAATACAAATTATTGTAGTGTGTCATTCCCAGTTTCTTCCACATGCATTTTGGAAATGCTATACATCATCGTCATCATCATCATCATGACCACAAATGTTACGAAGAAAAAAATTACATTTTCCCAAACTTACTGTATCTTCTTGAAGGCATTTATCACATCTTCCACTGTTTCGGTAGAAGGGAAAACTTCATCTGCTGAGGAAACGATGACAAACCCCTCCCCATCTTCGCCGCCATCAGTAGACTGTGCGCCCTCTTTCGGGAGTTTGTCCACTTTTTCGTTGATGGATTCAATCATGCCCGCCAAGCACTGTTCCTTATCTTCCGTCACCAGTCTTGTGTAATCATCTAGCCCATGTGTTTCTTCTGCCACCAGTTCAAGGGAGTTCGCCATTTCCCCTGATACGAAATCATCTCGCACCTCTTCAGGGAGGGCCTCTTTGCTCTCCGTATGATCTGCCGCCACAACCTCAATCATGGAAGCACACTGGTCCCCGGGCATGTCTTCAAGCGTTTTACTGCATCTATCTTTCATCATGTTGACGTCCTTGGCCGTCGATTCAATGTCGGCCATGGCGAAGTCTGGGAACCCGTCTTGAAGGTACATATAAGCAATGCCCAGTTTCTCCAGAATATTCGTCGCCCCGCGCAAGAAGTTTTGCAAAATCAACGCAATGGCATCGCAAAGTTTTAGCGCATTAAAAAGGGCGTCCTGCGTCTTTATCAAAACTTTTGCTTTGTCTGCTGTGGCGTACACAACAATGTGACGATATTTCCCGCACAGTTCTAAGTCCTCCAAAAGTCGGTCCAAGTCCAGGACTTCCGTCATGGTCACTTCCGGTGCTTTGATGAATGGTTTCACGGCCACAGTTTTCGGGATATTTTCAACCTCATCTGCAATTAACGACTGGCCGACCTGATCCGGGCCCATCGACTCCACCACGTCATTTTGCCTGTTGTCTTGATTTTCACTTTGGTCTTCGACATCAGTTATTGAAGACACCGTCTCAGTTTTGCTTTCACTGGCAACATTTCCTTGGTACGCCTTGTGTAATGATTTGTATGTTTCCTCCGCCATCTTTCGCCTGTAATGACAAGACACGTATCACAAAGATTACTCATCTGAATGTACATGTACACTGTACATTTTGTAGTTAGTATTATCAAGAATATCTATATATTCTTGCCAATAGAATATATTGCTAATGTGTATATATATCTCATGTAAATAAAATGTGTTCATTCCCACTGAAGATTTCCAAGAGGAATGAAAGCGCTATGGGACATTAAAATATATATAATGAGAATTTGAGAATTTCAGCCTAAGTTACGTCTTTTCGAATATTCTTGCTATTATAGACGCGAGAGGGACACTTCTTCGCGAGTAGAAACGCTTTTTCAACGCGCGTGGGGGTTGATTATATCGGGGGTAAGGTTTAGGGATAGGGGTAGAGTTAGGTAGGGTTAGGGCTAGAAAAGAAAAGGTTTTGGTTAGGCTCAGCATTATATTGATATTATATTATATAAGACAGACGGCCGTATTCTAGAAGCTTCCTCATGTGTAATGTCGACCTTTAGCTATTGTTTGCAGGGTAGAATACAAAAGATTAAGGTCGACCATACACTTAAGTAAGCTTCTAGAATACGGCCCCAAGATTCAACCCCATCGCTGCCAGCTGGCAGATCAATCCACATTGGATTGATCTGCCAACGACAGACGGCGCTAGTGCAGTTCCAACCTCGTTCCCATCAATCTATACAAACGTTGTTTGTTCGGTGACGCAGGAGGAAGAACGTGGGGACGAGGTTGACAAAGATCTCTTCGTCATTATTGATCAGCTGATTACCATGAGCGGGGAATCCCACTTTCAGAAATACCAAAACATTGCACATATTGCCAATGTAGGCCTATGTACTAGTATTATGAGAATGTATGAGAATGCAGAATGGTATGGAATATAGGCCTATATGATGCTGTGGTACGAGACGAAAGCAATTTTTCGAAATGTCCAGGTGATTTTCTGTGTTGAGTGGTGAATTTGAGCAATATGCCCTTGGGTTTTCCCACTTTCATTTCGATAGGGCCTAATTGCTCAAAGACAAGGTAGCTTGTCCAAGGCTTTTGGTGGCCTTCGCTGCAATCTACCTAGGCCTAGAATGAGAAGCCAAGGGTGAGACAATAGGCCTAGCAAAAGAAGGTAAATGCACAACACGTCTGACAGGCACTGAATAATGGCAATAGACCACAGACAGCACCCCATGCAGGTCTTCAACTGGCCACCCTCGCCCACCTTCAACCCCCGTAAAATCCCCCACGGTGGATAAAGAACCAAATCAGTTCCTTCATCGCAGACGTACTTACCACTTCTTAAAATCCCGACAATTGCAGGAGCCTGCGCATAAAACGTCAGCGACAAGAGCCTTCCAGAAACCTAGTTTCACTATCTTAGCTGTCAGATGACGTCAACACTGCGTAGTTTATACATGTAGTTCCTGTTGAGAATGCGGTTGGCGCTACATACGACACACTAAAATATCACAATATACGGCCGCGCATGACTATTTTTTCAATAACGCAAACAAAATCATATCTTATGAAAGACTGTGATCACAAAACGAGGTAATCATGAGGAGTTCATGAGGTGATCATGATCAATGGGGCACTGATCATGATCAATGGGACACTCAGGGACAAACTAAAGGCGCTGCTCCATGTGACAGTTTTCTGTCGAAAGTTTGCTGTCAGATAGTCAATTATTGCTGTAAGACAGCAATAATTGCTGTCATACAGTTACTAGCTGACAGCAATTATTAACTACCTGACAGCAAACTTTCGATAGAAAACTGTCACATGGAGAGGCGCCTTATAGGCGCTGCCTATAAGGCGCCTCTCCACGTGACAGTTTTCTATCGAAAGTTTGCTGTCAGATAGTCAATTATTGTTCTCAGACAGCACTAATTGCTTTCATACAGTTATGAAAGCAATTAGTGCTGTCTGAGAGCAATAATTGACTATCTGACAGCAAACTTTCGACAGAAAACTGTTAAGTGGAGCAGCGCCTTTAGAAAGTGTAGGCCTAAGCAAGAAATAAACGCCTTGTTTACAACGTCGAGGCCTACAAAAGCAACACTCTGACACTTGTTATTTCCGCGAAATATGGATGATACATGTACTTGGAGGCATGAAAAGTTGAAAGTTAAAGTCACGATCCTTCGATTTTATTCCATGAAAGCAGCACAACTATATATACATTCTCTTGAAATTTACATCAGGAAATAGATCTTATCGCATGTCTACATACTAAGTGTCTTCAATTCTCTACCACGGCGTCCAGAACGGGCCGACAAGTCATTAGGAAACATTGCATACTTCGCTTTCCACTTCTGACATGGTCCCCTTCTTACTAGGCTGATATTGACTACCAGTCGCCGGCTTCTTCTTCGACGAGGCGGGCTCCGATTTAGATGACGAAGCAACAGGGGGTACGGCGGAAGTGGAGTAGCCGGCTGTCCCCCGACTCTGTTGTCGAAATTGAGGCGTCGGTTGTCGACGTGGGGTTGTCGGTTGCCGACCTTGAGGTGTCGGTTGTCGACCTTGAGGTGTCGGGTGTCGACCTTGAAGTGTCGATTGCCGACCTTGAGATGTCGGTTGTCGACACTGAAGTGTCGATTGCCGACCTTGAGATGTCGCTTGTCGACCTTGGAATGTCGGTTGTCGACCTTGAGGGGTCATTTGTCGACCTTGAGGTGTCATTTGTCGACCTTGAGGTGTCGGTTGTCGACGTTGGGGTATCGACTGCTTGCCTTCCGAACCCTGGCCTATTCCCCGATGTTTTCTGATGATATCACTGATATCTCGGGACGGGGACTCAAGCTCCTTCGTCAAAGTCCATGCGGCCTCAACAGCTTCTTGTGGACGGAGATTTTCAATGTAGTAAGTGTCAACTTGTCGTCTTGTACGCCTGGCTTGACCGAGGGTCTCTTCGCTGTAATCTTCCAGAGCTCGCCATCTGTAAAAAGGATGAACAAGATATCTTTTTTGCAACGACCACTGTTGACAAATAACAACATTCTCTAAGGGGCCATTCAAATATTACATGCACAAAATATGTGAAATGACAAGGCACACTTGACACTAGCGGCGAAATATCGTGCCTCATTTCACCACTAGCGTAGGTGGAAGGCCGCCATTTTGGATTTTGCCGGCGCGCATGTAGAAATAGTTCGGTCGGCCTAATCACACAATTCTTTCTAATAGTATTCATTTCATTTCTAATACCACTTGTTATCAACACGAAGTCCTTTTAGTCTGAAAATATTCGCCTGGAACCCAACAGCACCACTTTTCAATCATCTATCATCTAGCGTAGATGCCACTGGGTTGGCGGTGACACGGCTGGCCTGTTCACGATGGTTAAAAACCTTTACCAAAATGTAGTAATCTGCACTACTTTCAAGATGGAAACCTAGCACCTGCGCTAGTGGTGTTATAGAAGATAACGCCACCTAGTGTCAAGTGTGATGACAAGGCATATACAGGGCATCGTGTCGTCATGGAAATGTGACGTCACGTGAATAACCTCTATACCTACCTACAGAGATACACCATAGCCTCTTCTTTGAACCGTAGAGGAGACCAGAACTTCTTTTGTTTATCTTTGGGCAGTGCACCCGCCGTCTTAAAGTTTTTCGCCATGACAGGGGCAACGATATCTTTGCACTCCCTGTACCAATCTTCTATGACTCCCTCAACATTTCTCAGACTACGTTCCAATGTTGGAGATAACGTATTCTTTGCTGTTGCGAGCATTTTCATGGTAAGTTCCTGTCGGAGTGCCTTGTCCCCTGTCATGCCTGTTTGTGGCCTTAACACTTGTTTTGCCGTACCAGTACGTTGTCCCCGAGTATCGCTCTCCTTGGGCCTATTTGCTTCAGTAATCCTTTTCATGACACTACCAACTGCATTGAGTGTCGAGTTTCCCCTAGCCTTCATTTGTTTAATATCCTTGGCAATGGATTCGATGTCTGCCTTTGCGAAGTCGGGATACCCATCGAGGATATACAGATAAGCGACGTGTAGTTTCTCTAAAATATTCTTAGCCCCTGTTTTAAAGGTTTGCAATAGCAAACATATTGAATCGCACACTTTCAGAGTCTCAAAAAGGGCATTCTGGATGTTAATCAAAGGCTGGACGGTATCTGCCGAGGCGTTCACACCAATCCGAAGGTAAAACCCAGTCATTCTTATACTTTCCAAAATATCTGCCAGTCGCAGTTTTTTTCCGAGATCACCCTTCAATTTCCTCACTCGCTGGTCATTAAAATCTGGGGGTTCATCCAGTGAGGGGCTATCAGGGGGCGAATCCTCTGGAGAAAAGCGCGTTTGGTCCCTCGAACGGCCTCGTTGATATGGTTCGAGAGCATTGGATGGTCCCTGCACCGGGTTCTGATATCTCAGATTGATTTCCCTCGCTGTATGTTGCCGAGTTTGTTCCGTATATGACCGTGGGTTGTCTTGTCTCCTCCTGCGGGCTTGAGAGGATGCTGTGTCTTCATAAGGGTCATAATCATGGCGAGAGTGTTCCATTCTGTTGAGTTGAAAAAAAGTGATTCGTATGCGGGTTCGTATGTCACATACACAGAAAAAAAATCAACTCGAGTGGAGATTCAAAGTCTCACTTTAGGGACAAAACGGTTCGAAATACTTTTTGACTCAAAATGAAACAGAAAATATTTCGGCCCGAGACAATGACACCTCGTTCCGAGAGAAAATATTTCGGGTTGAGATACTGACAGTCTCGATCTGAGAGAAAATATTTCAGGCCGAGATGACATTGTCTCGCGCCGAAATATTTTCTGTTTCATTTTGAGTCAAAAAGTGTTTCGAACCATTTTGTCCCTAAAGTGAGACTCTGAGTCTCCACTCGAGTTGAATTTTTTTTTCTGTGTAAAAGCAACGAGGTCATTGATTTGCCAGTGATATACTGAACCATTGACACCTATTCGGATTTATATCGCAACACACTTGAAATGGTAATACATGTACACCTACTGTACATCAAGATTTCGAGGTAATAAGTATGGCTGGTATACACTCTGGGCCGATTTCACAAAGGGTGTTTTTTAATAATGCCCGCTGTTTACACGATCAAATTTTTCATAGACGTAGGCCTTCGACTTACGAATACCACGACTAAGAGAAAACATGAGAAATCTTCCAACAATTTCGGTGGCCGAATGGGGAAGACGGTGGAACAGAGATACCAAGGCGCGGGTTTGATTCCCAGCTGGGTCAAACTTTATTCTTTCAAAAAGTGTTCAGCTCGCCAGAGGATGTTGACACCCTGACAGCTCGAAGACAAATAAGGTGGCGCCCTCCTGGCTTCGTGAGGTAGTATATAGGCTCTGAAGGGGGTCAGATGGAAGACCAGAAAATCGCTACTGCGGTGGTCAAAACACTAAAATTTTAGCACTTTTTCAAGGAAAAATGCCAAAATTTCAAGTGTCAAAAATCGTAAAAAAACGCCAAAAAAATAGCGCTTTTTCACTACCACCGCAAAAAGCCCTTCACAACTTCATCTGACCCCCTTCAGAGCCTATATACTGTAGATTCCCACTGAATAAATGGTCGCAACCGGAAGTCTATTGTGTTAAATGTAGAAAATTCACCTCAAATAAGGGGAAAGCAACTATTCACAAATTACCTGGTGGTAGGAAATGCCTTGTGTGAACATTACATATAGTGTCGCATCGCATACTATGGCTGCTATGCTGTATGTATTAGACAGCTGGTGCCATTTCCGTGAAATCGTGATATGAAGTATCGGC
>NMRB01001080.1:196186-230457 GCA_002633025.1 Notospermus geniculatus | reverse complement strand
AGGGCGGCTAGTGTTGCAACAGATCTCTCCTGGGGAAGGATGGATTAAGGTATTTCGAACATTTCTACGAGTTCTCTGGGCCTATGGTTCTTGTCGGAGTTGGCGGATTCCATCATTCCTGTTAGTGTTAACCGCAACCAAGCTGACAGATATTTAAATAAAGTCCCTGTCTGGTATATACAGGCGCACCATTCACAGTCGTCACCGTGACCAGGGCGGGAGTGATGCGTCACCCTGTTTAAATCATTTTCGTAGGCCTATGCGAGTGGGAGTACGTCACTCTTATTTGTGAGCAGAAGTGTGTTGCTCTTGGAAGTGGGGGGACAGGTATAAAGTCCTACGTCGGGAGTGAGCCTGCCCCAACCAACCTGTTCAGGGTTGCTGCATGGATTAATTGAGCCATGTCTCCCTTATCTAAATAGATCTGAGCTAGTTCCCTACAATACAGTAAATCACCGCAACAAGCAGAAATAAAAATATGCACAAACTAGGGACGGTCAGGAATAAAAAAAGGGTGTTTAGATTATGAGTAATCATGAGGGACTAAACAAGACTTGGCATTACATTGTGAACGGTAAGTTGACAATGTAATGCCAAGGAGATTTCAACTCGGAACAAGAACTTATATTGTGATCTTCTTCGGCTTCTGAAGTATGGATTTAGATGCATGAGTGTGATCGAAAGTGAAATCGTCAAAATCGAAATCATTGAAGAGTATCGGCGCATCAAAATAAATCGCAGATCCCAAATGGCATTAAAGTATTTTGCGAGTGGAGGGGCGGGCAAAATTCCTGCTATAAAATGTAAGGTATGGTAAAAAGCCGCCGGCTCAATGCCGTGTGGACAGGCGAAATCAAGGAACCGTTTCGGCTCGCCATATAACTGGGCCAAGCGGCAAAGTCCTGACCGCGCCCAAAGGCGGGCATCGATGTTGGTGTCGCTGAGTGGGTGCGAATCAGGGGTTCCTGTTAAAAGTAAGGGAATATAAATGTATTGTATATTTCCTATTACTGACAAATCGCCAAGCTACACAGTAGCACGTGCTTAAAGGATTCACAGAATTTCAATGGTCTCGACGAATTTTCCTGTTTAGCATCGAGGGTGGGAGAACAGCCGGAGAACAGTGGGAGAACGATGGGTAGGGCAGGGCGGTGGAGGAAGTGGAACCGATTCCATGTCCACATACTCAGGGGGCGGGCTTGCGGTTGGTGCTGTCGCCTGAACACGTGGCGATGTTATACAGGAATGAAAATAACCGTTCAATTCCCATATACATGGCACAAGTACTTTCCTTTCTGCAGTACGGTCATCCTGTTAGCCTGTACGGCTGCAGGCACAATTACGGCTGTTGTCTGTGGTTCAAAGTTATTCCTAAAAAAGAAACCTTACTTAGGAATTTTGATAGTTAAATAAAGGTGACGTACGTGTACATCTTGGGTGAAAAGAACACTGGTGGGGGGGGGGGGAGTGGGGGGGGGGGGGGGAGCATAATAATATGCAATGTCGAGGTGTTTAACCAAATATCCTTGATACTCGGATGAAAGCATAGATTGCATTCTATCCAGAACCAATATTTTGCAACGGGTGAACCATTTGTGTTGGCAAATGTCCGCGAATAAGGGTGTTGGCTCCTTCAATACAGTTAAATTCGGGGATTCGAATCGTGCAATTAATTTCGGCCGTCCAAGCCTTCCACAACACAGCAGGCTTTCCTGTGATGCCACCCGTCATCCTCGAGATCACACGGCACCACCATCATGCCGGCGGAGCCGTTCCATATTTCAGGATATCGACCAATCGTCTCCCGGTAGACGTAGTCGACGCTTTGGGGTAAAACAGACTTGGGCTGCCTGACGATATTGAGCAGCCAATACGGACTTTCGTGCCAACGCCTAGACTGTTCAAAATAGGCCTCGAAGCGTTTGTAGATCTGATATAAGTTAAGTTGAAGTGGCATGTACGACATGAAACGATCGTGACGCTTTTCATAGGGGCCGTATTCTTGCTCGTTGGCCAGACACCTGTTCAAGACAAATAACGTCACGTCTTTTTCCTTGAAAAAATAGCCTGGGGCGATCAAGCTTCCTGTTCCTTGTTCTCTTTTCGCATCGAAACGGTTTTGCCCGGTCACGAAAATGGGAAGAGTGAACTGAATTATTTAGTTTTGTATTGTAGTCCAGGGTAGGGGAACAAGGGCGACAAGTTGATGATGGGAGAAGGACTGATTCCATATCCACGTATTTTGGAGGTGGACCTGCAGTATGGTATGGTGTGTTTTGAGGGTGGGAGATTTTGAAATTTCTCGAATTTGTCAGGAATCAAAAAAAGTTAAATCATGATTAATGATGAGAAACTAGTATCCTATATCAAAGGGACTTGGCGTCACATTGCGAACCGTAAGTTGGCAATGCAATGCCAAGGAGATTCCAACTCTAAACAAGAACTTACATTATTGTCGTCTGACTTTCGGCTTCTGAAGTGTGAAGTGGATGTATGAGTGCTATTGAGCGTATTTGAGTGATTCGTCAAATCGAAATTGGAATCTGAATTTGGGGTGTAGGGGTCCCAATATATAAAATTTTTGTGGACATGTGAGTCGCCAAAGATAGATTTAAATTTATTAATAGTTTTTCGTGTAGAGTGACATGTGAGCGCTTGTCAGGCCTATGGCAGCGCCCATGACTTTTACCTGCAATCTTGGAGGAATTTAATTCCTCCAAGCTGCAATACAGAAAATTATAGTGCAAAGTGGAAATATGTACATTTACATTAGGGACGGTCAGGAATCCAAGAAATTATAAGCGACAATTAAAGATAGACAGTGGGCGTAGTAATATTTTATGGGAGACTTGGCATTACATTGGATGAGTTGGCAATGTGATATGCCAAGGAGATTCCAACTCAAACAGGAACTAACGTGATATCTTGATTCTGCAAGACGTGCATACATAATGGCGTCATCAATTGTGGTGGGGTTACGGGCAATTACGAAACTCCTGAGTTTTGGGGTAAGCCCATGAATGAATAGACTTAACCTAGCACTCGGGGCCTTTCCCAACTTGGCACAGCATGCCGTTATATCCTCCAGAAATGTCTCTAACGGTTCAGTGGGCCCATTTACCTACTGAGCAAATTGTGCTCATCAACCCGTTTCAAGGCCAAGTCAGCATGCTTCGTTTTAAGAGCTGTTATCAGATCTGAATAAGTGTTCTGGGTTGTAAGGGGGGGGGGGGAGGTTGGCATAGAAATCCCACGCCATCCCCATCAGTGACAGAGGAATTACTTTTAGTCGTTTGTCCTCCTTCCAACGCTGGAAGTCACAATACACTGTAAACTTTGCTAACCATTCAGAAAGGCTTAGACGACGTCAGTTGTTCTGGTGGCTCTCTGTCCGTTAAGGAATGTACACTCCTGATGAGGTCCATCATCTGTAAGTTCGTCAATGACGATGATCATGACGGGCCAGTTGGAGTCGACAGGATGTCCTCCGGCAGCTGTGATCCCTGTGGGGTAAGCGTTGGAGGTGGCACACCTCCTTCTGCTCCAGTAGATACAGTGGTTTTGATGTCCGTCATGATGAAAAATGCCTAAATCTGGATTTTCAAAAGGGTTCAAACCTGGATTTGTGAAGAGTAACGCTGAAACACGTCCTATCATTTCTAAGACACTAATATAATGAGCCCCGTCTATATGAATCATACACAGCTGTTGCATAGGCATAGACATCATCACGCCACATCAGCAATAACTGCCTTTTATCGATAACATCTGTTACATATGTACACATACGAGCCTAGTATTAGGAGACCATGTACATATCATCCTGAGAACATATGTGCCAAGCATGTAAATCTATGATCATAGCATCAAGTGAAGTTAGTACCTAGGAAAATAGGGAAATGAAGCGAATTGGAACAAAAGACTACCAAGCGCATCTTATTTCGCGCGAGTGAATTGTTGTTCCAATGTCTAATTTTCAAGTGAATAATTACCTTATGAAAAAGGGACAAATCTTCCCTGTATCTGGATCCCTTCAATTCCCTAATACTAAAAGGCAGTGGTAGAATAATGGCACGGATTCTCCACCAGTGTTATGGGATCGGTTGTTGTTGGTGACGAAGAATGAAGGACAGAGATCAGGTCTTGCCTCGGGGAGATTGGCATAAAAGTCCCATGCCATTCCTGATAGCGAGAGGGGAACAGCTTTAAGTTTTTTATCATCTCTCCATTTCTGAAAGTCACTGTAAACTGAAAATTTCGCTAACCACTCTTGAAAGTTTTCGCCATGCCTACCTGTAAAGGGCGCTGGCCATGATGACTGGAGTTGCTCCGGCGGTTCTCGGTCAGTTAAGGAATGGACACTTCGGATGAGATCCATCATTTGGAGATTCGTGAGGGAAGACGACATACGTGTCCCCGTGGGTGTGGCTGTAGGATCTGGTGGTGCGGCCCCTGGCTGCGGTGTCAAAACCGGTGGCGTTGCCTCACCTCCTTCTGCTCCTGTCTCCATAGTGTTAATTTTGACGTCCGTCATGGCAATGTAGATACTAGTAGGTCTTGTGGAAGAGATGTAGGCAGCGACCGGGTTCTCCACCAGTGTTACGGGATCGCTGTTGTTGTTGACGGTGACGAAGGGCAGGGTGGTGGAGGAAGTGTTAGTTGATAGTTAAATAGTTAGTTGATAGTTAGTTGATAGTTAAATAAAGGTAAAGAACACTGGGGGGGGGGAGGAGGGGAGCATAATTATAATCAATGTTGAGGTGTGTAACCGAATATCCTGGATACTCGGATGAAAGCATAGATTGCATTCTATCCAGAACCAATATTTTGCAACGGGTGAACCATTTGTGTTGGCAAATATCCGCGATGGGTGTTGGCCCCTTCAATCCAGTTAAAGGTCTCTTCTTCTAATTGAACAAAATTTGCTTGATAAACAGCCATCGAATTTATCAAATAGAAGGTGATGGTTAGGGACTTATCCAGTTTGGACACAACGTCCGCCAATCGACCTAGCAATTTGGGTCAAATCTTCCTCCATATCCATTGAGTCTTATATGTCCCTCAAAAGAGGACTAACTTAATACTTAAGGCTGCATAATTTTGCAACATTCCCAGGTTCATCACAATATATTGCCGATGCACAGCTTGGAATAATTTTACTTCGAACACTTAGCACTGATGGACAAGCCTTCCCTTCACCTCTGCAGGTTGCATAGAAATCAAAATCAAATTCTGTATAGTACGACGCATCTCGTGTTAAACCAAAATAATGNGGAAGCATAATAATATGCAATATCGAGGTGTGTAACCAAATATCCATGATACTCGGATGAAAGCGTGGCTTGTATTCTTTCCAAAACCGTTTTGATTTGCGACGGGTGAACCATTTGTGTTGGCAAATATCCGCGAAGGGTGTTGGCCCGTTCAATCCAGTTAACAGGTCTCTTCTTCTAATTGAACAAAATTTGCTTGATAAACAGCCATCGAATTTATCAAATATAAGGTGATGGTAAGGGACTTATCCAGTTTGGACACAATGTCCGCCAATCGACCTAGAGACTGGGTCAACAAAAGGGAAACATTCCTAACCTCCTGAATTGCCTGTGCCTGATGGGTAAACCGAGCATCATTCTGCTAGATGCATAAATGAGCTTACCGGTAGTTGTCCCGAAACCTTCTTGATCATTAGGTTCATTGCTCTTTTCAGGTTCATTATTGCCACTTTCCTCTTCAATTTCAGTGGGAAACTCTGTTGCCAATTATTGTTCTTAACTTGATTGCAGTCAGGTCTGCTTCTTGTCTTAATTTGTCAACGTTCGCCTGCACCGCCGCCACTTTGTCTTCAGTGGCTGTACCAAAGAGGGAACTAGAAAGTTTTCCTACGATGGGCAAGACACTTCGCCTAGAGCGGTCTGCGTTCGTACTACGAGAGGGAATTATTTGTTTAACAGTTGCTATTGCCTGTCGGATATTTTGAATAGCCGTTTGACTTCGGGACGTTACCGGTACTTGTTGAATAGTTTTACTAATAAGTCTACAGTTTCGCATATCAATAGTTGAGACATTGGAACCCTTACGGCTCAGAGAGACAGGGCCTTGAAACATTAAGGGGTGGTTGTAAAAAGGGTATTTTAAACGTATGAAGTCGTATTGACTCCGGACATCCGATGGAGGGCTACTCCATAATTTGGCCGTAAGACCATCGAACTAGCAGTGTTGGCTCCCAACTCAGTTACTGCTTGTAGAAGGCACAACAGGGGGAGCGTACCCATGAATGACCATTTTCGTTCCGTGTCTGATGCAATGCCAAGGAAATTCCAAGATGAGACTTACATGATTTGTTCTTTGTGAGTCCGCCTCTTAAGTCATATGTACTTGTGGATGGATCCAATCGTAATGAAATCGGAATCTGAAATTTTGGGGTGTTGAGAGTTCGAATACATACAATTTTTTTGACGGCCAGGTGCACAGGCGAGCCGTCAACATTATTGATGTTTAAATTTATTAACAGTAGGGGAACAGGGGCGACAAGTTGAGGGTGGGAGAGTGACTGATCCCATGTCCACGTATTCTGGAGGTGGAACCTGGAGTAGGGTACAGTGGGTGGGAGGCGGAAGTGTGTAGATTGGTGCAAAGATGACTGTTCCATCCACAAGGTTGGGAAGATAGGGAGAAAATGCTTGGGGAACATGGCGGGAGAGGGGGGGGGGGAGGGAATAGGAGTTGCAGATCTCCCTTAGAATATGTGTACTTTTGAATGAAAATTTTTTTGCGATTGATTTTAATCAACTGCCCTTTCCGCAGCAGCTAGATCTGCGGAGCACTTGGGGATTACAAATTGTTTGATGTTTGGTCTCAACCCGAGGCAGAAGTAAATGACTTTCTCTCTATCACTGAGGTAAAGAGATGTCAACATCCTAAAACGTCACAAAATTTGACCTCACACATCACAGACGCTGCCCACGGCCTCGTGAGTCGCATCTTTAATGACATTATGGAGTGTGGAGTGCACTTTTCTTCAGTGTGCTGTCAAATTTCGTGACGTTCTGCGATGCGAACATGTGGTGTCCTCTAAAGGAGGTATAGTAGAACCTCCCTTAACGGACACCTCTGCCAGGAGGACACCTCTCTATTAAGGACACCGAAATGCAGTCCCAAATTGATCGTTTCTATTCATTTCAACTTATGTAATCGGGACACCTCTCAATTAAGGACAGCATTTGTCAGTCCAAGAGGTGTCCTTAATAGAGAGGTTCCACTGCAGTCTCCCATTGAAGGGGCACGATGGCCACATACACTGTAACTCTACTATCATGACTACTGAAACTAGGGCTCACCTCATTCTTCGATGAATTGTGGAAACTGAAACATGTAACATACTGGACATTCTTGGCACTTCGAACCCCAAGTCCAAGAGGAACACAAGCTGACTGCGTGATATTTCGTACAAAGGAGGTCCAATTCGGCACTGGCTGGTGTGTGATTCCTCCCCTGAGGCTGACTTACTCATGTCATTCTCTCACTGAAGACTTCTCTTGCATATGACAACCTCATGTAATAGCCAAGTAAAAAAGTTACTACTTATTGATTGTACTCGTCGTAGTTGAAGATGGCTCTGGCGACAAATTGGTCAATTCTTCATTGGAACCAAAACTATATGGATCATCTTCCGGTTCATCATTCATTCCAATGACATGTGTTATATTACCATCATGGTTTTCTGCTTCACCAGTATCTGCCCCAGAACCAGCATCCGAGTAAACTCCCTACGCAGTTGTGTACCGCGCCCCCTTCGGTTTACCCGCTCTCCACAACTGCTTTACTTCGTGGAAGTCGCCGTGTTTGGTCAACAGATGGCGTCAGGGCCTGGCGCAAGTTTTAGAGCCTATCAGCACGCTGCTTTCAGAAGTCTTTGGCCCGTTGGCCACGGATGTTCTTGTGCTACCATGGCTACGAACCGTTCGGCCAATGAAAAAGTGTCTCAGGCAAGCTTGGTTACCGGTTGCTCGGCGCTGTCATTGGTCGACTCTCTCAGCGCCATCTGTTGACCAAACGCGGCGAATTTTAAGAAGTTAAGCAGTTGTGGAAGCGGGTAACCGAAGGGGGCACGGTACACAACTGCGTAGGGAGTTTAGCATCAGAGATGCTGTCAGCTGGTTCCAAACCCTGTGAACAACAAGATCACAATGATTTAATTGGTTTTCTTCTGACGTCTACTGCGACAATTCTTGGTTCGTAGCACTCCTTCATTTCATTTATCATACACTAGGGACGGTCAGGAATCCAAGAATGTTCTTAAGCAATAACTAACAAGAGACGGGCATACATGTGGGCATTACATGGCGAATCGTGAGTTGGCAATGCAATGCCAAGGAGATTCCAACTCCATGATTTGTTCTTCGTGAGTCTGCCTCTGAAGTCTTACGTACTTGTGGACAGGTCGTAATGAAATCGGAATCTGTTAAAATTTTGGGGTGTTGAGGGTCCGAATATAAACAATTTTCGTTGATGGCCAGGTGCACGGGCGAGCCGTCAACATTACTGATATGTTTAAATTTATTAATAGTTTTCCGTGTGAAATTTTAATTCCGAAAGAAAATTAACTTTTTAATTCAAAAATGCGCCATTCGTGACTTGAAGTGCATACAGGCCAAATTATGCCTACACCAGGTTTTCACAATGGCTAAAACTTAAAATTTATACATGTAGCTTCAGAAGTGTTTTATTTTCGATGAATAGAAAATTTTTAATAACTACCCTGGTATGTAAAATAAGTATATAATGATGAAATTTTGGAAACCAGATGGCCATTTTCTCAAGGGTTGTCTTTGATGGTTCACTTCGGCACAACGATCATCCAGTCCCACATAAAAACGACAGCAGCAGCTAATTACGGAATTAATTCATTTAAAATGATTAATAATATGCATGCTCTGGCTTGGTACCCGCATGCATGCGAAAAATATTCTATGATGCATTGATAACACAATTGATGCAATATGGTGAGAATCACCAGCATGTTGCATTTGCCTTCTAATCTTCACTGTGTTTGTGCAAACACGAACGAAATTGTCCAGGTCCTCTCCATTCCATGAAGTGGTGGCGGTATGTAAATCTGAAAAACAAATAAGCACACAGCAAAAACTTTACTGACACAAGTTGTGTGTACATGTTTTGCCAACACTGAAGCATACATGACTGTATCTACTAGATGTACACACTGCAATAGGGGAAGGTGACTTTGGCTGGTTTGAAATTGGTGTTTTCTTTTACGACAATGTCTGATTGTGTGGGATTGTCGAGCGATGGGGTTTTTCGGACATTTTCTAAGCACTGTTGTACCGTACTCTAAATTGAACATTACGACTGCATGCTTCAGCCCTTGTGCACAATTTGGTTCCTTTTATGGCCACCAGGTGGCCAGATGCAAAGTGCAAAATGTGCAGTGGCATGATATCCACCACATTGGCATCATCAGTATATCGTTAAAGAAATAAATGGCAAAATATGCAGATTTTTATCAGACCTACGTTGAACGGACCAACATGACCTACTAGGCCTAGGCCTATTTCACCTTGTTTCGACATTGTGTTTTTATTTTTCGTATTTGTGTATCTATATGTACCCTATTACTTTGTATTGCTGTCAGTTGGCCATTTTGAAAAAAATGGCTTTCGTCGGTATCTCATCAAAATTTAAGTCGTGTGAATTTGTAGCTACATGTGTGCCAAATTTTGACCATTGTCATTTGATCGTTGGAAGATTTGTCATTCAGTCCTGTGGTAATATTTATACCAAGGTGAGCACATGGTCCCTGGACCATTTCATTGAGATTCCTTCTTTAACTTCATGTATCTTCATCGATGCTTCCATCAAGAGTTAGGAATGTTACCAATCAGCTTTTGTGAAAAAGATTTTTCCAAGTAGTTAATGGCAGATGAAATTTTGAAATTACGGCTACTACACCTTAGGTATGCCAAAGATTTTCTGAACCAAATCATGTAAGGCCACACCAATTTCTTTTCTTGCATAGCGGGCCCGCCGACAATTCGCCCCGAAAAAGTGGAAAGTTTTTAAAATTCCCGCCGAAAACGAAGTCTTTCCAAAGCATGTTTTAATATTAAAATTCCCGCCGAAAAGATTCGTGAATATTTTCTGTTTTATTTTCAAAGTATGCGCCGAAAATATTATCTAGTGTTTTTGTTTTTAAAATACAGTCTGGCATTTTTTTGTCACTTTAAAAACTGTGTTTTCGTAGCATTTCTTCGAGAAGTTTGACGTAAAGTTGTTGAAATCGAGCAACCTGACAGGGTGCGAATTTCACGATGGCATTTCGCCGTCGTGCCCCGCGCAACTGCCGTGATGCCCTATCGATTTCAAGACGTATGAAGGCAATACTTTGTCGTGCCCTTTCCCCCAGGTGCCTTGGTGCCCTTTTGACTAAACTTACATTTAATTCTTCTTAGTAATCTCCGAGATCGGCGGAGATAACTGGGGTGGAAGGACGTACTTGTCTCCAAGGCACTTGCGGGTTACCGACGATCCCGACTTGAGGATAGCTTTCACCTCTACAGTGTCCTGAACTTTTGGTTTTATTTCTCTGGGATGAAAAGAAATCGCCTCAAAAACTGTTTGGTTGGATTCCTGATGAAATTTCCTTTCCAGTGACATAACGCTTGCCCGTCTAGGTCATTTTTATGATAATATATTTACTTGTTTTGTCTGAATAGGCTACAATCGACAGTGGCCCCCAGAGTTGGCTTCCCGCCAAGTGTGTACCTACGATGTTTCTGGTCAGCCAGTCTGACCTAATGAGCAGAAATAAGCTATGATGGACACTATGAGAGGCTGAAATTGGGTCTTTTGTTCAGTATGCTGTTGATTTAATTGCAAGCGTTACTTAGATTAATCATTTTGGGGCCAAGTTATCAAGTTTGTTTGACTCAGTTGGAAATCGCAGAAGCCAATCAGAAAATACCTTGCTTTAATATGGTGTAATAGGCGGGAAATTTGAAATCACTTGTGGAGTCTAATGAATGAGAGGCCTTTCACAGCAGGTAATGTGTAGAGATGCAGTCAGTCCTGTTTCTGTGATGGAAATGTTGGACACCGAATACATTAGACTTGTCATCCATCCAGAGTATTAATGTAATTCATTATTGCGATTTATACGTGTAGTAGTATCGGAATTAAATAAATTTAACTCTGTAGTGTTACTTTATTCCTGATATGCCTACCAAAAAGCCCTATTGAATTTTCCTTCTTTCATGTCTTTAAAACCATCTTGCAGTTCAATTTGTCTTTTTCCTTAAAATTTTATTTTTATTTTCACCACCTACAATTTGTTCTCGACACGACTGTGAAAATTTAAAAAATTGTCAATTGGATGGACTTTTATTTTTATTTTTATTCCTCCCTCCTACATTCCATTTCTGGCAGACTTGCCCGCTATGCAAGAAAAGAAATTGGCGTGGCCTAATGTATTGTAATGCTACACCATTCTGTACATCTATGACAAGGTTGTATCATGGAGTTCCACTAAAGGCCTCCATACACTGCATGACAACTGTTGAAATGAGTCAGAACAATAGTCCGTTTGAAAAGACTTCATGCGACAACATTCCACATCATGTCGAAGTTTTCTGATGTTTTTCGAGAACTGAACTGAATGGTGTGACACTTTGCTAGATAATATTGTCGAAAGGACTATTGTAGTGACTCATTTTGACATTTTTCATGCAGTGTATGGAGGCCTTAAGACATGAGAGTTTGTACATGTTTGTGTATGTTGCTCATCTATTGTACCAATATTGTAAATTGTTTATAATTAAATGTGCTGTGTTATAACTGCCTTGTAATATACATCAAGCCAATAAAATAAAATCAAACGAAATAAACATGTCTATGTGTGGTTTCATACATCGTTGCTTTGAAAAAAAAATTGACCCTTAATTAAGGGCTTGTGAACTCATGGGCTCACAGGCTGCGCATCCATATACCGGTAGGCTGTTCCCATGCGGCATGTTTCCTTGTTCTGTGTTCACTTGTGACCTTGTGAATGTGCCTCACACATGACGCTGACGAACCTTGTTTTGCTGCGTGGACGTCCCTATAGGTTGAACCAGGGAACATCTGCCCGAATGCAGGTACATGTGATCGACTGACTGGGAACAGAAAGAATGATCATAGCTCATTCTTGGGCCGGGTATTCTTAGACCTTTGGAAGTCACAGGGCCACAGGTTCACAAGGGAACATACTATGGACACGTGGCCCAAGGGTTCATGAAAAGAGGGGAGATGAAGTGGGTGCCAGCATATGACTGGAAACTCTATCAATCATGCATTATAAATGTACAGGCATGCAGTGATTCGCATGTGGCAACACAAGATACTTGTCTAGTGCTTTGGCTTTGGAAAAGTCCAGTCCAATACAAATGGCTGGTATTCATAAAAGTTAGCAAATAATACTTATACTGAAGATTTGCACTGCGAGCAACCTGAACAACAGGGCACAAGCCTCCAAAATAACCAGGTGACGTTGTGTCGGTTTGTGAGTCTCGCGGGATTTGGTAGGGTGTTCCGGTTGGCACTGCGAGGTCCAATGTAAATGTACTGGAAAACTTGTAGTAAAAGCATTTGCTAGCTTTATGAAGAACGGCCATTTTACCATACATGTAATAGATTTGAATGTTGCCACTGAAGCAACATCACTCGCAGTTGAGGATTCATTGATAAATTTATGATTTTGGGGTTGCGGGGAGTTGTGCTGAGGAAGGGTTTGCCCACTCCAGTTCTGTGCAGTCGCACAGGTGAATTGCAACTCCCCAACTTTGCAATTTTGGCTGCAAACTTGAGACACTTATCCACGCAAGATTGACACTTGACCAGCACGGAGTTGGGACTGGCCTTTCATGTATACAAGGTGGGATTTCTTTGAAAAGTTAAAAATTATGAAACGGTATGAATCATCAATACCTACTTCATGAAATAACCACAAGAATCAAATTCTTATAAATCATTTACTTTATTTTAGCATTATCGACACTCCAACAACACTTGCATTGATTAGACACACACTGGTTCAAAAAGACAAGTTACATGTAGGCTACCCATCAAACAAGGAAATATTGTTTTCTGTTTGTTGGCAAACAGAGTCGGCCACTACCGGTAACACTTTGGCACAATCTCGGCAACGTATCCACAGAACTACCTAATATCTGAAGGAGATAACGCCAAGAAAACATCAGGTCAACTGCATGGGCAACGTCGGTCACTTTTGAGTACAAAATTTCCTACATGTATAGGGAAATCACCCAGTGTTCTCCACACCAGTTAAAAAAGGGCGGCCTGCCCCTCTTAAAAATACCGACGGAAAAATCCGCCCTTCTTAAAAATGGCCCGCCCCTCTTATAAATTCGTCCGCCCTAATATTTATGGTTTAGATTGCTCAATTATCGATTATGCATCTCAGATGCTCAGAAAACGCATCTCAGAGCACCTAAAATCCAAATTTCGCTGGGGGAGGCCCCCGGACTCCATCAGAAGGTGCTCGCACGGTGCCTTTGGCACCACGCCCACCGCCGTCCCTCTTACACCAAAACCCGTGGAGAACACTGATAGCCTCCAAGAAAGATTTAACCTTAGATCGTAAATACAGGTAGTCGCATCCATTATGAGCAAGTCTTAGCTGCCAAAGGAAATACACATACATGTACATGTATGTATAGAGAGTTCGTGGTCTACAAACATGAACTTGAACTTTTAATTGTTCATTCTTATGGATTGTCCTGCACATTTTCAACCTTTCTACAGTACATGTACCAGGTATATATATATATACCTGTATATATATATATTTATTAAAGTCATCCATTTTTACAATGGCCAGCCGTTTTCGGCTTATAAGACATCAAAATACTAATCTTAGACCATCCCTGGTTTCGCCCCACTGGCAGCAGAGGCGGCAGGTTAGGGGCGCAGCACACCGAAAATACATTAGTTATTCCTGATATCTAGAGCAGCCTTACAGTAGGTGGCTACCGTTCCCGGTAGCCACCTACCGGTGGACAGAAACCCTCAGGTTGTGGATCACTAACTCTCACCTTTGTGATAACATAGTCTGATCACAGGCGTCTCATACGTCTGTCTGTACTTGTAGGGGGAGGAGGGAGGTTTTTGGGGACCCTGGGGCTTACTATAGTGTATAGCTACACTGGTATAGTAAGCCCCAGGGTCCCCAAAAACCTCCCTCCTCCCCCTACAAGTACAGACAGACGTATGAGATGCCTGTGGTCTGATGCATCAACTGCGACTGAACATTGGTGCTCCACACCTCTAAGTTTTCAGATATGATTTAAATCAGAAACCCGGGCCCAAATCCACAAAACCTTGCTAGCGTAGTTGGTTGCTAGTTGTGTACATCGGCCTGTACAAACTGGGCACTTTAGCAGGCAACTAAGCCTAGCAAGGTGGCAAGCCTAGCAATTTGGGCCCTGATATGGTAACATTAATCATCACTTTTTTCTAAGAGGGGCCAATTTGGATGAATTTAGGTCAAGGAGAATTTTGTAATTCTGCAGATGGTGCTCGAAATTTTCATTTCAATTAGTGTGCAATACTGGTACTTCATGAGGTACGAGTTTCTGGGATTGTGTAACATGGTTCCTGCAGCTTTTTGGTGAGCAAAATTAAGGCCTTTTTAAGGCCAGTCCAGGAAAAATTTTAAGGACAAGCTGTCAGGAGTTTTCATGTAGGTTGTGCAACTTGCGGTAAATATTAACGCAGGAGAATGTTGTAACACTGTACACATAAAGGTAAGCGCTGAGGGCGGGATCCCGACTTTGACGACCGGGCGGTTTTCAACCGATATGAATAAAAACGTCGTTAGGAAGGGGAAACTGAAGCTATATCAAATTTAAGGCCTTTTTAAGGCCACTGAGTGAAAAAATTCTATATTTAAGGCTTTTTAAGGCCTTAATTCTGAAAACAAAAATTCCTGACTTTTAATGCTTTTTAAGGATCCGCGGGAGCCCTGTGTAAGAGTTCAGCGAAAGCATGCTTCAGCATTAGCAAAACACAGCTGGAGAACTGCACAAGTACATGTAGTGTTCAGAGGATGCATGCTTCAGTGCAAAATTAACTCTTCTTTAAGCTCAGCTGAGGAATTGCACATGTAACCTCCAATCACCACCAACTGTCAGCACCATTTGCTTTTCTCATGGTACACAGCTCTTCCTCCAGCAAAAGCAAAAATCATAAGATAAAACACTCTCAAAGTTATCACAGGAAGTGGGATGATTCTTCACTCTGTCCCAGCTGGAAAATCTTGCGCCATTTTCAATTGTCAGCTGTAAATGCTTGGATACCAGTAATGGCTCGGCCAAGGATGAGGGCGTGTATATCATGCGTTCCTGAAATGAACGGAAAGATGATTTGAAATACACGAGTAATAGGCAGTAGAACCTCCCTTAGCGGGTACCTCTGCCAGCAGCACACCTCTCTATTAAGGACATCAAAATTCAGTCCCAACCTTGTAGTTTCTATTCATTTTGACCTCCGTAATCAGGACACCTCTCATAAGGACAGCACTGGTCAGTCCCAAAGGTGTCCTTAGGGAGGTTCCACTGTAGTTCATCCCCACAGTAAGAGAGAATAATCTGTCACATATTCCCTACACTTATTTGAGACCTGTGGCCATCAAATCTAATTCAACAAGATGACATTGTAAATGTCGTATGGTTCCCGCCCGATGTACAGGTACCGGTACTTATACATGAACGGTACATTGGTAGAGATGAAGATACATTGATAGAGATCATGATACATTGATAGAGATCGGATACATTGATAGAGATCAGGACCCATTGACAGATATCAGGATACATTGATTGATGAACTACGACGATGAATCCCACACTTTGATCTTGTGCCAATAACTCATCTCATGGTTGACCTTGACCTTGATATCTGATCATCAAGGTCATTGCATAATCGAAATGGGCAGCCTCAATAACCTTAGTGTAGGTGATATCATGTCTCTATCTCGATCACGGGCATAGATATTTCAAATTCTCAAGTTTGACCTTGACCTTGACCTTTGGTCGTCAAGGTCATTGCATAATCGAAATGGGCATCCTCAATTACCTAAGTATAGTTGATATCATGCCTCTATCTCTACCACAGGGAAAGATATTTCAAATTATCAAGTTTGATATATCAAAATCTCATGATATTTCAATCACCCGGACATGTGATGCTGAGAATTTTAACACAGTCCAGTCCTTGGATAAGCAGGCATGAACTGAGACTTGTTTCATGTTGCTCAGTTGACAATATGGCAAGTTATCTCAAAATATCAAATTGGTGATATCGATATCACCATGACCCCAACATCTCAGATCAAAAGTAATCAGTCCATTCGATTCCTAGGGTATGAAAACCTCAGGGTAGAACTTGTTTCTGTTGCTCTAGGTGTTAAAGGAGCCGAGTTATGGCATCAGATAAAAGCGTGACGGACAAAATATCATGTCTGATATGTTGATTACATCATGATGGAGGCATCTGATGTTGAAAATAATTAGCTCATTGGATTGCCCAGGTTGACAAACCTAGGGGTAGGTTGTGTTGCCAGAGCTGTAGCTGTTGAAGGAGATAAGATATGGAGGCGTGACAGACGGGACACACACACAGATACACACACACACACACACACACACACACAGACAGACAGACACCATGACCAACCACAATATGGTTCCCGATCTTCATGATCGGGAACCATAATGAACAGAAACTACCCGAGGTACCGGTACACATAATGTTGCTGACATACACTGGTAGCACACACACAAATTCATGTCAATAGGGACTTTTGGCAAGGCTCCATATCGCCGATCCGTGTCACGTATGACGTACTGAGCTAATGCATTTTCTATTAAAATCATACGTTATACATGACACGGATCGACGATAAGGAGCCTTGCCAAAAGTCCCTATTGTCTGCGAGACTGAAAATTGTGCCTGCGAGTCATGTCGCAAAATAAGAAGTAGCCTAGCGATTAAAGTTTTTGCTCACAGACATGGCTCGCATAGAATGTCTCACTCAAATTTCTGTACATGTACATGTATGTACATGTACCGGTATACTACTAACTTTAATAGCCTCAGCCATATCTGCTCACCTTCGTAAGTATTCACTGATTCCAAATTCATGACGTGTCTGATCACATGGTACTCATCGCTGATGCCATTTCCACCGAGCATATCCCTCGCTAGACGAGCAATATCAAGTGACTTGCCAGACGAATTCCGCTTTATCATGGAGATCATTTCTGGTGTAGCTCTGTGAAGTATAACATTATAATATAGGGTACGACTTGTCTGAACAAGAGCCCTGCTGGCAAGTTACATGTAGATGTTGTCACTGCCATAACGCTGCAACGTTAATCTGAATGTACATTGTACATGTATCTCCCATCCACTTCTCTACTCATATCGATATCCCTGCTGTCTCTTCAAATTTCACAAATTTTCGACCCCAACCGGGGTCTTCCTCAGGCACTTTCCAGTAGAGATCCCAGAAGTGAATGAGCTCATTCACTTCTGGGATCTCGAAGTACGGCCTGAGGAAGACCCTGGTTGGGGTTGAAAATTTGCAAAATTCGGAGACGACTTCACGTTTACGGTACTATCATTTTGTGTGTTGTTTTTTGTGCTCTATATTGGATCCTCTGACTGTCTTTAACTTACTTTCCTTCATCCTTCAACCTTCCAACTCGGATGCAGGCCTGAAGCCCCAGTGAAATTTCAGTCATCATATCCGCCAACTTCTTCTGTATCAGTTGGTTCTTTGCTAGCGGACGTTTAAACTGGACCCTAGGATTTGAAATAAAAGGTGTACACTACAGATGACGATTTATAAAAGACTTGACATGTATAACACGACCATCATTGACTGACAGACTATTGGACCATTGTGTGTAGACTGCAATACCATTGACTGGTAGACTGCACAATCATCAACTGGTGGACAGAACCACTGATTCGGTAGACTGCAAGATTGCTGACTGGCAGACTGCATGACCATTGGCTGGTAGACTTGCACGACCACCGACTGGTAGACTACTACAAAAGACCATTGACTGGCAGACTGTGACCATTGTCCAGTAGACTGTACAATCCCGGGTTCGAATCCTGCCCGGGCCATACTGGGATTTCATTCCTGGCTCTTCAGTCCGTCGCATGGGACAGTAAGCCGTGGTGCCTTGTACCTTGTGTCTTAGCAACGACAAGTAAAAGACCCCATCCAAGTGAGGAACATGAGTAGCTTGTGATGGCCTCCTCCGTTCTTACCAGGGCCAATAATGCTATAGCGTCGGCCATGACGGAAAAAATGAAATACAAAATACAAATATTGCACAATCCGTGACTGATAGACTGTGCGGCCATTGGTTGGTAGATGGCACAACCATTGACTGGTAGACTGCACAACTGATTGACAGACTACATGATTGACTGATAGACTACATGACTTACCTGTCCAACACATATTGTCTAGCAATATGAAAACACGACGTAGCAGCACCGAGTGTTCCCCAAGCTATACCATAACGGGCGTTATTCAGACAGCCAAAAGGTCCCTGAAAAAAAGATATTGGGATATATCTTTGAAATGACTTTCTTCATCAATCTCTGTAGTCTTAGTATGACAGAATCTTTTTTTGGCTTTTCTTGAAAATTCCTCCTCCTTTTGATGGCCAGGCTTATTGAGTGGTAAAAGAAGTTGCCTTTACAATTCTCCAAGTCCAAGCATTCAACGTCCACAGAACACACCAAAGCTTTCCATTTGAGTGACGACATCAGAAATGTGACCCTGCACCACCAAACCAGTCAGAAGTCACTCTGAGGCTGGCAGGTTTGGGCCGAATTATCTGTCAATTTCAGTATTGTCTTTCTGTTGTGAAGTCTGAGTGATTCTATTTATTTCTTTATCTCCTGGTGTCATGTCAGTACGTTTCGGCTCATTTTCCCTGCAACTTCCGACTGGTTGATTTAATTGAATTTAATTCCGACTGGTTTGGTGGTGGCAGGCCACAAATGATCTCAACCAACTCTACCACCTGAACAGTGCCTGTCAATGGCATCGTCCATCTAAAATTTTGCATCCAAATATTTGTAAGTCTCTCATGTTACTCACAGCTAAGCCTCTGGCTCCAGGAAGTAGATTCTCCTCAGGTACCTCAACATCCTCCATCACAATCTGACCAGTTGTACTGGCCCTCAGGGAGAATTTTCCCTGAATGGTAGGAGCTGACAGGCCTTTCATACCCTTCTCAAGAATGAAACCTCTCACTTTGTTATTATCTGCGTCACTCTTTGCCCAAACTATGAAGACATCTGCTATAGGTGAATTTGTAATCCTGGAAAAAACACATCAGGAAGGATATTGGGATTATACTGGACATTTGAGAAAAATTTACAGAAAAGAGGCTAATTCCTATTTATTTCCAGAAGCTTCTGTTCGCCACATGAGGTACTCCACACTGCACAGTCTTACAAGGGTCCATCTCGTTTTGATATGATTTCAGATTACAGCTGTCGATGTGGAGTCAGTTTAACAACACGAAATAGGTACATTAACTTTTTCCTTTTCGAAGGTGCAACGTCTAGTGAATATTCTGCTTCAATGCCATATTTCAGTAGGCTTTGGTATAAGCTCCCTACACAGTTGTGTGCCGCGCCCCCTTCGGTTACCCGTTCTCCACAACTGCTTCACTTCGTAGAAGTCACCGTGTTTCGTCTACAGATGGCATCAGCGCCTGGCGCAAGTTTTATAGCTTATCTGCATGCTGCTTTCAGAACTCTTTGGCGTCGTGGTGGCAACGTGTTGGCGTCGTGTTGGATCACGTGATCTACTACGGTAGATCACGTGATCCACTCAGCCAATGAAAAAGTGTCTCAGACCAGCTTACATGTAGTTAGGGTTGCCCGGCGCTCTCATTGGTCAACTTTCTCAGCACCATCTGTTGACCAAACGCGGCAAATTTTATGAAGTGAAGCAGTTGTGGAGAGCTGAATAAACCGAAGGGGGTGCGGGTCACAACTGCGCAGGGAATTTAGCTTTGGTAAAACTTACCATGACTTTGACCCATTTAGAGTGTATGTTTTACTGGAAGCATTGTATTTTGCAGTTGTTTCCATACCAGATGGGTCACTTCCATGGTTCGGCTCAGTAAGACCAAAGCATCCCACCAGTTCACCTTTAGCTGAAAATGAAATCATGAAGAACCAAAGGAAGAACTATAGATTGCAGCTGAATGAAAGAAATTAAAGATAATGTATCACGACTTCATTGTTTACATTCAATGTTTGTAAACATGGATGTTTACATTATGTTATTTTGGACTTTTGGGACATGTCAACCCGCCAAATTGAAGTTTCGGTATCAAAAGAATTTCTAGAGGAGCATGCCACCAATAAATTACTCATAAGACAAAGAAAGACTAGACATAAACAAACAAAATGTAAATAAACAATGATTTTCGTGGCCCGCGAAAATACCTGTGATACATTTTCTTTAAGGATACGGAGCAGAATGACACACCAGAGACAGAGACTAGAGAATGAGAGACATAGCCTACCAAGTTTTGGAATATATTTTTCTTTCTGTTCATCAGAACCATACGCATAGATAGGATGCATGACTAATGAAGACTGGACACTCATGGCAGATCTGTAACCACTGTCAACACTGAAAACAAGGAGCACAAACATTAACCAGTAGTCTTGAACGTTAGTTGTGGTGTTGATATTTTTGGTGACTGGGAGGGGAATGTGGATGGTAGTCAGCTGCCCTGCATTCAGAGAGACTTTAGTGAAAAGTCTCTCTGAATGCAGGGCAGCTGACAGGGATCTGTGGTTATAAGTATTTATTAGCAAATGCAGATTTGTAGGGAAATGGAAGGGCTGGGGAGATATTCATCCTGCGACAAAACGTTTTCAGCAAAAAAAAATAAACAGAGAAACTGACACGTGAAAAAAATAAAAATTCCCATCGCAAGGCTCGAACCCGGCGCCCCGGATTCAGAGCCGGACGCTCTACCGATGCGCCAGCCGGCCACGTCATGACGGTGGCTGCTCAATAAATGTTTATAAACATATCCCAGCTACTCAACATATTTTTATGTTAATTAAAAATGACGTTGCAAATCAGAATAATCTTCCAAAAATCGCATTTTACAACATCCACAGAGCAAGTCCCCAGCAAATCTGTCAGCGTATCGCTACATAATGTACCCATCTACGTTCACAGTCACTAAAAACGTGAACCAACCGTCCGGTATATTCCATCTGGACATTAGGTGCATATTTCCTATGAGTCCAGTTCTATTGATTGACCCGTGACAAGTCTTTGGCTAGCTTCGCTGTTGGCCGCTACGCGGCGCGTTGGGCCCTTGCGTCAAGTTAGAAAACTTCCATCACCAATTCCCGGTTCATTGGTCCAATAGACAAATCCCAAATTGACGTAAATGAGAAAGATCTGCGCACTTCCGCTGAAATCGCAAAACACAACCTCGGCCTGAAGCTGAATGACATGACGCAGAGAATCCCATGACAGTGACTTCGATGACGTTACGTCAGAGTCGACCATTGCTAAATCATGGATTGCATCACGTCAGCTGGTTTCAGGTAAATAAATAAACCAGTCCAAGAAGTATTGACAACCTTCGATATTTTGTATTCGCCAACTTTTCTTCATATCAATATACCGGGCCGTATTCATAAAGGGCGTTTTTAAGACTTAGACGCGTGTAACTTCACTAAATGCACACACTTCCACCATGCATTTGACGAAGTTACACGCGTCTAAGTCTTAAACGTCCTTTAGGCCTAAAAAAAAAAAAGGTGTGGTTCCGGTAACGAGGTCTCCTTCAGTAAGGGTCGGTCGGGAGGGATTTTTTTTTATTTTGCTCTGCTTTTTTACTCCTGACCTTAGCATTTTATATTGCATGTAGGTGTAAATACCACTTTCTGGTGGAGGCCATATATATCAAACTGAATGCTACCACTGAGGTTGACAAGAAACACCTTCAGTTCTTCTCGGACATCGTCGGAAGAGTTCGTCAGTAGGTTATTTATAGCACAGAGAGCACATGGGTTTTGTTTATGGTCGAAAATGGTCAATAAAAAAAGTTGAGTAGGGAATTCTGGGGGCAAAAATTAGGGTCGGTCGGGTTACCGGAACCACACCTTTTTTTTTTTTAGGCCTTATGAATACGGCCCGGTATGTCTATCAACTGAGTCTGAATGATGTACTTACGCTTCAAGCTCTTTAGTAATCAATCCATATGCAACAGATGACACGCCGGCACACCCATACCCCTTGATGGTTGGACCAAGGACGCCCAGTTCACCCATCTCGTTGAGTATTTCTCTGTGGAACACTGCAAGCAACAACAATGGGAAAACTTCAGGTTTTAATTTAAATCATTCTGGCAATAGAATAGGACTGTAACGCATGGAGAGAGACAGAGAGCGAAAGCTAGGTAAGAGCCCACATTTAGGCCACACTTTTTTTATTCTTTGGTTTACGGGCCCGCCGACGTGGCAAAATGCCATTCCGAAAAAAAATAAAATTGGGAAAATCAGTTTGTTTTATTTCCGCCGAAGTTCAAATGAGATATTCTGAGAAAAAACAAATAAATGGAGTTGTTTTTATTCCCGCCGACCTTGATTTCAGCAGTCACGACAGCTAAAAATAAACAAAACCAACTGGCGTATGTCTATTTCCCAGCAGCGAGGACGGAAAGAAGCAGAAAAGAGGCATTTATAAAGAATTTATTTGGTTTTTTATTTCCTCCGATTTGTCTAACTTGTCATTCTGAAGCTGAAAATGAAAAAAATGAACTGAACTGAAGTTTTTTTTAATTTTTATTCCGTCCTCCGTACCTGGGCTCAAAATTTTTATGCCCGTAAACCAAAGGATATACTAACCGTGGCCTTACCTCAGAGCCTGCAGAAGGCCACGCAGCAAACAACTTGGCCTAATACAAACTGACATCATACAGCATATCCTAAACAAATTTTCATTTGACATTTGAAGAATTTGCTGGTAACAACTGGCTGAGTGGCATTTGAAACATAGAAAACTTGCAAGAAAACTGGTTACTGAGAGAGTGAACCAAAAAAGAAATTCAAAAACCCCACAAAATGAAGTATGGCCGTATGGGTGACTAACAACCTGAAATAGGCATACCCTCATTTCTGTTTGCTTCAATAATCCGTGGCATGAGTTTATCATCACAGTAATTCTTGAATTGATCCCTGACCATGATTTCTTCCTCTGTTAGCATCGCGTCCAGATTCAGCGCATCGCTCCATTTGAAATCTGTCCCTGTGGATGTAACAGCTGTACGACTGAAATGTCTTGCATTTGTTAGAGCTATAGAAGAGATGACGTTAAGGAAAATGGTTGTCAAGCAGATAAATACAGAATGCCAGTCATATGTGACACGTCGCAGCAAAACCCGTCTTTGAAGTCGCACAACAAGAAGATATGACAGGATGAACCAAAATAGACAAATCCCAAATTCCCAGATCTGCGTACATGTACTTCCGCCGAAATCGTAAACAGAACCGCGACCTGAAACCAGCTGACGTGACGCAATCCATGATTCAGCAATGGTCGACCTGACGCAACGTCGTTGAACTCACTGTCGTCACATGGTCATGGGGTTCTCTGCGTCATGTCATTCAGTGTCAGATCGAGGTTCTGCTTACGCTTTTTGGCGGAAGTGCGCCGATCTTCGTTTTCGTCAATTTGGGATTTGTCTATACCCCGTCGAACTCCAGTAAGCCCTATAGTAGACGGTCAGTAGGCCTAGGCCTACCGTACGCGTAGGCCTAGGCCTATAGTAGACTGCCTACTACTGCTACTGTCATGCTCATGTGATAGCGAGGGCGACTGTCCACTGACAGCATACCGGTAGGTTTTCTCTAGGTACTCTGGTTTCCTCCTGCAGCAGTACCCGGAAACCCGCAAAAAAGGATACCACCACCAGAATTTAGTTTCTGTGCTGCTGCTCGAACCACTCGGAGCGGCAAGATCATCTTCTGTATCGACATCGTGGAATGGAATGGAAATATGACAAACTTCTTGATTCTTTCTTATTTAGGCTACCGGTATTGCTTAACAGTTACACAACTGTGCAGTATACATGGTTGGTATATAAGGATACATTGTAGTAAGTCTCAAGCAGGGACATTAGATAATAAGACTATAGACTTCACTGGATGCGTGCTTACAACATAATGTGTCATGGTGTATTGCTCATGTTGCTCGAGACTACATTATATCGCAGACTAGTGCGACATCTGGCACCTACACTCCGGAACGCAGGAGTATAGACAAAGCCGGAAACCAGCATAATTAACTCCCGCATGGTAATAGGATTAGAACAGCCTTATCGCGTTTGCGTGACGTCACAAAACCGCTACATAAACCATCAATTCCATTTCGGCATATAGCCAACACATGCACACATGATGCAATACATTGCAAGACATGCAAGATGGGAGACTTGCAGCTGCAGATATTGAAATTCCTCGAAGAAAATGGGAAATTAAACTCTCTTGAATTTTCAAATGCCCTTCAAATCGACCATCAGAAGGTCGTTGGGAATATCAAATCAATACAAACTTTTGATGGTGTAGGTATTTGCTGATTTGGAGAATTTGAAAAATAAAAACAAAAACAGGCCAAAAAACCAACACTTCTCTTCAACTTCATTCACCCCATCCATGCGCGTCAGCATGGTAGCTCTCGCACCCCGAGGAATCGAGCGAGTTCGGTCAGTTCCTGGCAGTCAGCTGCCATGTTGACGCCCGGTGATCCCATCTTCGATAGTCGAAGGCCGATCTGCTCACCACTGCGTTAGGGCCTACATCGTACATCACCCTTCGATAACTTGACCGGTCCGCGGCGAATCCACTGCCTCTCAAAGAGGAGGCCAATCAGAACCGATGTTGTAAAATTTGAATCGTGGTATAAATAGTGGTAGCCGAAGACCCGATATAAAGTGCAGTATGATTGGTCGGCCGGTAAAGTTGGCATCGTGCCAAGATACGCTGCAGACTGGTCTATTTCTCGAAGGGTGATGTGCGATGTAACGCAGTAGTAGTAGTTGTGGAATGGATAGTAGCACCAGAGGAGTGGAGCGGCAAATAGACGGGAACCAACCTAAGGCCTAGGCGTGCAAAATAATCAAATAAATCGGGTGTTTCTTTTCCAATCCAGGTGATCAGCTGTGAACTGATATCAAGCAAACGATGGGAATTAACTAAAGAAGGGACGGACGTGGCTGAGAACGGCAGTCATGAGGCTCTTGTGTTCAATGCTGTTCCTCCTGAGGGGATACCACAAGCCGAGTTGATGGTATGGTTTTACGGTGGTAACCGTTTGATGAAATTATCCATTGGTTGGTGTTGGATGGCAGGGTTTCCGCCAGAAATTGAAAGAAGGGGGGTACAATAGCTTGTGCAGAATCACAACCACCCTCAGGCGGGGCTCCGGGGACCTCTCTCAGAAAAATTTGCTTTTTTAAGCCCTGAAAATGCATTTTCCTGACATTTGGAAGAAGAAATCTGCATTGCTCAGCAGATAGAAGGGGGGTACATACCCCCCCAACTTCAAGCCATGGGGGAGATTTGTACCCCCCGCTGGCAGAAACCCTGGATGGTTTGGAGATGTACTTTTTGGCTGGAAGTCAATAGCATAGCATTGAGTGAAAGTATTCAGGTTTTTTTAGGTGCCAAGAAGACACTTTGTCCACAGAAGAACTCAAAAGTATTACAGCTGGGAACAACACCCAGACGTGCCGAACTCTGCATTTTCTTGAATTTTGATTGAGTTACTTGTATTCTTTTCATATTGCAGAAAAAAGTACCAAATGCCAAGATAGGATTCAGTAAAGCAATGTCTGGTGGGTGGATTGCAATTGACAAGAAGGCGGAGGGAGGCCCGAGAGTGACAAGAAAGGTTTGTTGCCCATTGTGCATGAACAGATGACATGGTAGTAGTATTTATCGTCTGTCACTGTCGCAGTTGTGGAATGAGGACCCTAATCCACTGCCTCAATCAGTAGTGGTTAAAACACTCTTATCACTCCAAAAGAGCGCAGCACCTGACGGTAGCTAGCTAGGCCTACAGTGTCGTGACGTCCCGTACCCCATTCTGAACACCGTGAAGTGACTCGAAAAAAATCCACTTGTTCCAGCGATCATGACGTTGTCTCAAGTCAAGATGTCATGGAATGTAATACCATCAGGTGCTGCGCTCTTTTGGAGTGATATCGTCTATTGAAAGGGATATTCAGATGCTGATCAAATCCCCCCACAAAAGGCATCCATTGCATAGGACCTGATTACTATGGCCTGCCCTCTATCATAGTTTAAGATCACCATTTTCACAGGACTTCTTCACTGAGTGCCTTGTTCATCAGATGTCTGGTGATGTCATCTGAGTTCTGGCAGGGAATTCTGGCTGAACATAATCAAAAGCTTACAAAGCATCAAATCTAAAGTTTTCTTGGTTCACCTCAGTGACTTCTATGGTTACCTTTTTCAGGTTGAAACGATAGAAGACACAGTCAAAGAATGTCTAATGAAGTTGAAGAATCTACAACTTGATGGGTTGACAGATAATCAGAAGTCTGAATATAAAAAGAGGAAATTGATAACTGAAGTGTGAGTTAACATCATTGCAGTGTTTTCCCCGTTCAGTATCTGTAGTGCTGTCTGGTGATTTTCAGAACAGCTGCGCTTCAGGTCAGTTTCAAGTTTTGTCAAGTATTTGAAGAAATATCTTTTAGGTCCTTCTGCTGAGTAAACTACCGGTAAGTAGAAAATGTCAAGGTGTGTCGTCTCTCTGAAAGAATCAAAGTAAGCTGTGTTAAGTATTGATGCATGTACCATGCATTGTTTGTGGTTAGTATTGTTTCCTCCTGATGCAGAAAGATATACATGTACATTGTAATGCATTTGAACGTAATGGTACATGTAAGATTTCACTTCAAGTAAGCATGGACTGTCTTTAAGAATTCTGTTGACTTTCTTTTCAGAACTGTCAACACCTTCGACGTTAGCAAGGGACCAAATTTTAGCACTAATTTATCAAAACAGGAGACAGATCTAACCCCAGAAATGNTGTATCTTTATTTTTCAGTGGGTCTTGGAAGACAAAATCTTTCAAGCCTTATAACTTTGATGCCCTCGGTATAGCACCCCTCAGTGGCCATCTCCATCCTCTCCTCAAAGTGAGGACCCAGTTCAGGCAGATCTTCTTGGAAATGGGGTAAGTTTAAATATGTGACCCTCCACAGCAAAACCAGTCGCATGTCGCTCAGAACGTGACGAGCCGCAACGGACTAAGATGACACTAGAAGAGAATGGAAGAAATCGATTATTTCAGATTTCATAACAGACAGACAATTGAAACTGACAAACATTTTGGTCTCAACCTGCCAAGCTAAGCGACATCACCTGGTTTTGCTGTGGTCACATTTTTGTCTGATCTATACCGGTAATACAAATGATCTGTTCTGATGAAATTCTGTTGTTGCCTTCTTGCAGGTTCACCGAGATGCCTACCAACAACTTCATTGAGAGCAGCTTCTGGAACTTTGATGCTCTTTTCCAGCCTCAGCAGCATCCTGCAAGAGATGCACATGATACTTTCTTTATATCTGGTGAGTGGTTTAATTCATTTCATTGATATTAAAGTCTTAAGGGGCATGCACACCAAAATTGGATTCTGGATCGTTTTGTGATGCAGCAGTGTGTTCCCGCAAGCAAAGGCTTCAACGCAGTTTCAATGAACCATCACACAGAAATAATGTAAGAGAATTCTTCTTTCGGAAGATTTCTCTTCTGTGTAGACAGATCATTGAAATAGCATTAAAGCCATTGGCTAGCGCGAACTGCATTGCAAAGTGAACCGGAACTGTGGCCAAGATTTTTCATCCATGAATCCTTTGGAAAATTCTGTAAGAAGACAGTGTTTCATCCATGTTGAAGAGGATTATTTCTAAATGTAGACGCAGCCACTCAAAATTTTAACTTGAAGTTCTGTGTAATTTTTGGGTAATTTTTCCGTAGAGCCACGAGATGCTCATGAATTTCCCATGGATTACGTGGAGAAGGTCAGGAAAGTTCATGCTGAGGGTGGCTATGGATCACAAGGGTGAGTCTTGAAATATGTGCTGGAAATGTAACGAATAGGCCTATGTCAGGCATGTGTCCAGGGGGTCTGGACCCCCCGCTCGTGCAGACCATAGATTTGTTTTTTACATAAATAAAAGGGAGAGAGGCAAGTAGATGTTTGCTGAAATGCTGGGAAATGGTCTTCGGTGTGCTGATAATACAAAATTTCCAATGCCAGGGGGGGGACCCCTCTGCTCAAAATCTGGACACGCATCTGACATGTAAGATTTAATCCTGCCTTGCAAGGGATCCTAGGTTGTTAAACACATACTTGTATTGGTTCACAGGATCTAGCATCCAGGGCCCATATTCATGAAACCCTGCTAGGCTTTGTTGGTTACTAAATCATCCAGTTTGTACACAACTAAGCTAGCAGGGTTTCATGAATATGGGGCCTGGCTGTTCTCTTAGTATTTCAGATGAAATGAAGAAACTTGTTGAGTGCATGCTCTCGATGATTGAGATGCTGGTAATATGTCCCCATTATTGAACCATTTTGACAGTTACTTTTCTCTTGTTTCAGTTATAAATATGATTGGAAAATAGAAGAGGCTAAGAAAAATCTACTTCGGACGCACACCACCGCAGTGAGTGCAAGGATGTTGTACAAACTTGCACAGCAGGTAGGTTGGTCTGTGTTTATTGTCATTTTTAGCTCATCGTGGTGAGCTTATACAATGGTTGTGCGTCCGTCGTCCGTCGTCGTCCGTCGTCGNATAAATATGATTGGAAAATAGAAGAGGCTAAGAAAAATCTACTTCGGACGCACACCACCGCAGTGAGTGCAAGGATGTTGTACAAACTTGCACAGCAGGTAGGTTGGTCTGTGTTTATTGTCATTTTTTAGCATACAGTACTTGGGTAAAATCCATCAAAACTGCAGAAATGTGAAATCGGCAAGGTGGCCAAATTGATCATTTACTGGCATATTTTTAGCCACCTATTTTGGCAAAATGAAAGTAAATTAACTGGGATACTTGCAGATTTCCTAGAAATTAGCCACCTGCTTGCTAACATGAGACTTGTACATGTACCCAAAATCTTACTGACATCCCTGAAACTGGTCACTGAGGTGGACTGGATTTGAGGTTACTGCCTCAAACAGTGCTGAACTTAAATAAATAGTGAAGAAATCATTTTGACCATTTTAAATAATTTTGATGTGAATATAATGATTTATTCATTGTAGGAAGCCTTCGCTCCGAAGAAATATTTCTCCATCGATCGAGTCTTCAGGAATGAAACACTAGATGCCACTCACTTAGCCGAGTTCCACCAGATAGAGGGATTAGTAGCAGATTATAACTTGACTTTAGGAGACCTGATGGGTATTATACATGAGTTCTTCAAGAAGTTAGGCATCACTAGGCTTCGTTTTAAACCAGCCTATAACCCGTATACGGAACCTAGTATGGAGATATTTAGTTATCATGATGGTAAGCTATCAACCCTGAATGGGATATTTTTTGCCAATTTCCAAAGATCACCCCATGTCAGAGTCTGTTTTGTGCTTCTTTGTCCATCTCTGCCGAGTCCAAATTTGCAAGCCAGGCCTCGACAAATTTTCCTGCAGTCGCAGTAGAGTGATCTTGTGTTATGGTTGTTAACGGTCCAAGATGCTATTGGCAGAAGTTACACTTGACGGAATGGTTCATGGGCTTGCCGCTAGGCGAAAAAATGGCGTAGCCAGCGAATGCTTTGTCAAACCAGTCAGTATCCTGAGGGATTTTCATAACTGTTACAGGGTTAAAATCACCATTGGTCATCAGGGCCTACCTCCTTTACAATAGACTCTATCACTCCAAAAGAGTGCAGCACCTGACGGTAGTAACGCCATGACGTCCCGCACGTCATTTCTGAACCGCATGACGCGACTCGAAAAAAAAAATCCATTTGTTTCAGCGATCATGATATCGGGAACAATTTGATTTTCTTTCGTCTCGCATCAAGACACCATGAAATGACGTGCGGGACATCATGATGCTACTACCGTCAGGTGCTGCACTCCTTGGAGTGATATAGTCTATTTATTATGGTCCCTACATATCAATGTAGGGACCATCTTGATATCACTGGGTAGGTAGGAAATTTTTATTTCTTTCTTTCTTTCTTTCTTTCTTCCACACTCAATTAACACACGATTGCAAGAAAACTGCTCAATTACCTCAAAATCAAGCAGTACCATCGAGTAGTCAATACTTCTATCCAGNCTATTAACATTGTCAGGTTATTTACCTTCCAGGCCTGAAGAAGTGGGTTGAGGTAGGAAACTCTGGTGTGTTCAGACCTGAAATGCTGCTGCCCATGGGTTTACCTAAAGACGTCTCAGTAATAGCATGGGGGTTATCACTAGAAAGGTAGGTGCATTAAGGACAAGTTCTTGTTGAGAACTGCGACCTTTAATCACAAAGCAATGAGGTACCAGCAACCCTAATCTGCGACGCGGCGCTGACTATCAACCTGGTCAGAATTGCGTCATTGAAAGTGAGGCTAATGTTATTTTCCAATTAATTCTGAATCGCACACCCTGTTTCTAGGCCAAATATAGTGAAAACATTGGACTCAATCTGAGTTCAAAACATGTAATATGTATATGTAATGTAGAAATTAAAACTTCTTTTTTTCTTTCTCCAGGCCAACTATGATAAAGTATGGAATAGACAACATTCGTGATTTGATTGGGCCTCGTGTGAATCTCACAATGGTGCATGAGAATCCAATCTGCCGATTGGACAAATAAGGAAAATCTCGGTGCAATGGATTTTTACTTCCCGTTAAGGGACTTTATTGTCAGTAGGTAGCGGCACTGCGCTAGCTATCCTGGGACCTTATTCAAGAAGCCCTTGTAAGTTGACGAGGCTGAGAATGCACATAGGGTGCTTGCAAATGAAAATATGTGACCTGCTCTGGCAAAAGCAGACGCATGTTGCTCAGAAGGTGAGCCTCAACGAACTAAGAGGACACCAGGAGAGAATGGAAGAAATAGATTGTTTCAGATTTCATAATAGACAGACAAACATTTGGTCTCAACGTGCCAAGCTAAGAGCGACATGCGTCTGCTTTTGCCATGCTGCATAATGCATCGTGTGAAATCAGCTAACCTCTTCCTACACTCTGCAGCAAGCAGCCAGATTCTGTGTTCAACACTTTGGGATTTTCTCATGCACCCAATCAGAAGCCTCGTTTCTTTTGCGATAATTTATTCATACGCCCTGTTTCGGCAGTTGTGGAAGTCGTCGTTCACTGAAGAAAAAATATCAATCATGTCATTTTATCAAATTTTGATTGGTCAGCGTCATTACCGGAAAAAAATGGGTGTTGGATGTCAACAACAACATGGACGCCAATGGCAGCCTTGACATAATGCAAGCTTTGCTGTGATTGGTTGCTATTTTTGGGACCGGGGAAATCAATTTTTTGCACACGGCACGTTGAACATGGAATGTGGTTTGCTTCCGTGAAGGTCAAGGGAGGAGAAGCCGAGTCTTTACCTGAACTCAGTGAAAATGGCTTTTGTCAGAGCGGGTTATGAATGCTTCATGAATAAAGTCCCTGAGCAATACTGTGTTGCTTTCAATATGAAACTGACATACCAGACACTGAATGGTATCCAATATGGATTTTTACGGCAGTGTCACCTCATCCATGGTAGTCAACGGTTCCCGATTATCTTCCTCGGTCTCTTGTTATGGATCAAGTATTGAAGACTTGGATGTTGCAGGTCAGCATAATAGGATGTACTAGAGTATAACAAATATGCCTACATCCGAAAGAAAATCCTGAACGTTATGTAAGGTCACATGAATTTGTTGACTAAATTCATCGTTTTTGATGGCCCACCGCCATCTTGGTGTAGAGATTTTGTGCATACATGCTTGTCTACATGTACCGGTAGTAGTGAGAGGCAAACCAAGGCGTGATTGGTCATAAAATTCAAATTTGCCTAACCGATGCACACAAGTGCGTGCGCAAGTTTCCAAATTTTGCAGTTCAGTCATAAGAAATAGTCACCTAATTTTCTCAAATATGTGAGGCAGTCTAGGAAGACCCATTGGATTTGTATTTCGTATTTCTGTCAGGGCCGAAGCTATAGCATTATTGGCCCTGGCAAGTACGGAGGAGGCCATCTCAAGCTACTCATGTTCCTCACATGGATGGATTGGAGTCTTTTACTTGCCCTTGCAAAGAAACAAGGTTAGGGTTAGGGTGACGGACATGAAGAGCCAGGAATGAAGTCCCATATGGCCTGGGTTGGATTCGAACCCGGGACCTGCCGCTTGCTGAGCGGACGTGATAACCAATCAGCTATCAGGGCGCCGTCGGATGTCACCTTGAGGAAAGTAAAATGGCCTTGGTGAATCTGCACATTTCAATACCCCGGTAGCTGAAATGTACTTCGTAACAGATAAACAGTAGCAGGAGATTAGTGCACAGGCAATGGGTTTTCCCAGACCACCTCACATATGATGCATCTGCGAATCTTGGTTGCTGCAATCGTGCTAAACTAGATATCTAAACTTGTCCAACTTCTGCTTATTTTCATTATCGATGAAATATCACTGCTTCTTTATGAATAAATTATTGGAATGAACATTTAATTCCTTGTTGCTGCATATCATCCTTATCATCCTTTAGAAGAACTCCACTGTCGGCATGTTGTGTCCACTGTCCGCATGTCGTGTTGGGCCCATTAAAAACCAGGGGCTGTATGCATAAAACTTCTTAACACTTTCGCTACCGGATTAATTTGAAAAGTGTACATTGTGCATCGTGAATTTCGCGTGTGTTGACAAAAAGGTGCCTAGCTCCGCGAAATTGCAGCCAAAACTGGTGCCAAGCCACTCATTCTGGAGGCCTCATATAGGTTTGCTTGTTTCAAAATGTCTGTGAGAGAAACAGGCCAGAGCCAAAGATGCAAGTTGTGATGTAATAGTCACATTCTACCTATGTTTTCGTAAGGTTGCCAATCTTTAAACGTCTGTATCTCGATAACCGTTGCTCGTACGTGTCTGAAAATATGTCCCATTTTTCCGTTCAACAAATAACCACCAGAATAAATGGATGTGGAAATTAAAATTTAATGGAAATTACTTTTACATGTAACCTTGAAATCGCCAGATTAAGTGGATGTCAAAAGCAGCGATTACACAAAAATGTTAGATGAAATCTGGAGGCCAACATTACTGGGATTACAGTAGTCCCACAGAAATAGCCCAAACTGTGTCAAAGGAAAAACAAATTAACATTGAAATTGACATTTTGGTTCATGCCACTCCGCAGATATCAATTGTAAGCCTGCTTGTCTTAAAGGGAGACATGCGAAAAATATTGCCCGGCGGGCACAAGTTGTCTGAGTTGTAGCGCCGTCTGTTAATACACGGTGACACTACGCTATATCACAGGCGCCTGTAGAGCTATTAGTGAGTTAACCCTTTCGCTGCCAATGTCGCATAAATGCGACATAAAACAGTCCCCCTGATCGACAGCGTTAGGCTGCTCAATAGATCGTCGATAGTAGTTCTAGGCACCGCCGTAAGATGGCGTGGCATATGCGCTATCATTTGAGACGTATTTTGAGGTGCTGGGTACAGGATTTGCGGTAAAATTTTGCTTGTATCTTGAGGGGGTGCAGGGTGGCACCCCCCGGGGGCGAAATTTTGGGAGAAAATATTTTGAAAAATATAATTTTTTTCAAGTGTAAATGAGATTGCTTTTCATTGTTATCATTGTAAAGATGTATTTACAGTGATTGCATTCAGATATCTTTATTGCCAAGGTGGCAAGCCACACTTTTAGTGGGGATTTTTTTGAAATTACCAAAAATCCAAGATGGCGGCTCCTGGTGACGTCATATATGCAAATTAGTCGAAAAAAGTCACCAGAGGATAAAGCTTAGACCATTCCCTACAAGGTATTCCTATCTTCTTCAGGCTAACAGTACATGCTTTATAGTAACAAATAATTAGATTTCAGTGGCTAATTTTTGAAAAATCAATCGGCAGCGAAAGGGTTAA
>NMRB01001080.1:180748-196005 GCA_002633025.1 Notospermus geniculatus | reverse complement strand
CAGGCCACAGTGCTCAGCAAATTGCCACATGCTCATACTGTCTTCTCCATAATCCTCCTGTTCAGATACATGTACAAGTAAGGGGCGGCGCCTACACTCGTTTAGCAAATGCTTTTACATGTACCTACTTAAAGGAGCACGGTATTGCCACTTTTTCGCGACAGCCGGCGCCACCGCGCCACTCTCCAACCCGAGAGTCTAACTACGTTTCGGCGAATGACCCGATTTACTGCGTACATTTTGTAATGCATTTTTGTAGTTCGTATTACTGCCGCTAGGTGGCTCCCTCTACGTCGGCAGTCAAATAACGCATTTGAGATCCACTACCGTGCTCCTTTAAGATATGCATAGGGAGGTCCAATGTAAATGCACTACAGAACTTGAAGTAAAAGCATTTGCTGGCTTTTATCAATGTGAGCCATTCTTCACTATTTGGAAGCAAACATCAAAACTGCTGAACGACATACCATGAAACCTGTGGCAAGCAGTCCGTGGAAGATTAAAACCAGACCCATGGTGATCCAAGCAATCTGAAATAAAGCGAAGAGTGACGAAGAAGGATATCACTGATCGCCTCTCAGGGAAGATTATTCCCTGAGAAACTGTTCTAGACTATGACAGAGAAATCCCAAATTGAGAAATCTGGACTCGGTCTCTGCATATCCAGCCTTTTTAGCGCAATGAGCCTCTCTTTGGAAACATGTGGTGTTCGTGCCGACGCCGTATGGTGTTAGTACGGCGCCCCCCTCATTGCAAACCCACAGAAAATTTCTTCATTTCAGCTACTGTGTTTGTTGTAAAGGTGTTAACCCTTTCTGCTTTTGTGACATTGCTGGAGCTAGCACGTCACATAATTATTGTGTATGTAATTGACAACATTACATTACCTTTTTATCATCTTCTTTCACCGCTGGCCATAATGTAAACATCAACACACAACCTGAAATATACAAATGGATGAGGAAATGAATTTGGACCGGACCCAACCCACATGCTTTGCACCAGTGACGACTGGGGTACAGGAAGGCACCCATTTAAAGCGAATCAAAAGCGAAAAAATTTGATTTAGAAATAGAATTTGAAAGGGGACGAATTTTCGGGAAAAATGTAAACAAACTTCTCCAGAATGTCAACAAAAGAAATTTTCGTGCATTCTGATTGGCTGAATTTTCTGTTTACAAACACCATCCAAATGTAAACAAAATCCGCTTTCGATTCGCTTTAAAGCATATCTTGGGAGTTTTCTACCAGGCTCTGGGATGAAACATTTTCTGTCAGGGATTATAGTGAAGTACATACATTACATGCCCGTTTTGGGAGGAAAATCCTTCCAGAAGTCAGAACCGCCCAGTGATCGGGTAAGACCTGGGAGGACATGTTTCCCAGATCTTCTGGACTCTCAAATATCATAAAGCATACTGAAAGCCCACCAATATTGAAAGATGTAACTATGGGAAACAGGATACACAGCTGCCCAGTTTTACTCATGTGAGGCACCACTGGTGTGACGACTAAACTTTGCCTTCCGGTACTTCAGTACAAAATCAACAGTATACATGTATGTCAGGTATCACCTAAAATAACAACTCACCTGACAACAACATTCCAATTAACACTAAAGTCCACTGAAACCACTGGTATGGCACCACCCACAGAATCTGTAAAGAAAATTGAAGGTTTTATCTATCAACAATCTAATCATACTGTAGGGAAATGTGTACGGTAACAAGCCAACACAGTGCACCCTCGCTCTTACGAACCTCGATTTTACGAATTCCCTGTCCCGGATATTACGAACCCACCATCTGGCTCCCAAAATTTCAGGACATGTACCCGGGTATTTAAATCCTCGCTATTACGAACTCCGCATTAGTATGAACTTAACCCTTGGACCCCGAAGGGTTCGTAATAGCGAGGGAGGACTGTACATGTAGATGAGCACAAGATGGAAAACTAGGTGTTACTTTGAAGTAAGCTTTTTCAAGGAGAAACGGTTCATGAACAACTCATATAAATGTGTGGAAATGACAAGGTACATGTACATGGATACCCAATTTGAAGTCTGCAGAAGTGGGGGCTATTTGGCACCTTGTGCAGCAGTAACAACGATCACCTGTTCAGTCACTCAGGAAAATGATACTGACAGTGTGATGGAGGAGACTGCACTTGACATTGCAGAAGAACCATCAGAAATGCGAGGTGAATTTCATTTCGGCTGTAAAAACGATTTTACCGGTACACCAACAAGGTTTTAAAACGTAAAGGGCATTTGAAGAGTTCGAAACGATTGGTGCCACAACACAGTCAAAGGTTCATGTGAATAAATTCAAACTGAAAACTCACAGATATGGGAATGTAGATGGCCAATGAATACCCATACAAACAGATAATCTCCATGTAAGTGTAGCCGGCCTGACTACCTCTCCACCAGAGCATACCGTAGACAGCTGTCGGGATTAACCACCAGTAGCAAAAAATGGCAGCAGCGGCAAAGGTAACTAGATAAGAAAAGAAAACGAAACAAATAACCCATCTTGTTATGTTATAAACCGTTATACCAAATTACAGAACGAAATTAAGCAAACTATTTCAACAAAATGTCAATGGAATACCATACACTTTCAGCAGAGACTGATCAACTAACGTGTAAATTCTTCACCAGCCTAGAAACATACCTTTATGAAAATCATACTTCCATTCGTAGTCATATCGTCCACAGCTTATGTAGTTCGCCAAGTTACCACAGATGGCTGTCGTGAATACCAAAGTTGTACATATCCAGAAAGGACCTGAAAGATATTGGTATATTTTCGTATCAAAAGCCTGCCGCACACGAATGCAATTCATTCTGTCTCTGAGGGTGCCTCCATAGGAGTTTTTTGTCTCAGCGTCCTGTCACCGCACATGCTGTGTCAGCCGCCACAGACGATTGCAAATTAGATGTGGCGTGACGTAATTCCGTTATGTTTGATCTGCATTGGAGGCAAAAAATCTGTCTCTGCCTCTGACCACTGCACACGATGACATCTACACGTAGGAGGCAAAAATCTCCATACACATGTAGTTGGAGGCAAAATTGCACTTGTGTGTGGCCCGCTTAAAATGATGCAGGGGAGTGAAATCAAATTGTGGAAAGGAGGGGCTGGTGGGGGTTACTGGTCAGAAAGAGGGAGCCCTCTTCTCTGACAGACCCAGGAATTTTGTGCGTGATGACAAGAGCTCTTACCATACAGATCTGGATTGGGTCGTATCTGTTGTCTCAGGAAATTATATCTCGGTCTCGGTATCATAGACCCTCGGATCCTCTTCAATACTTGGTATGTATCCACATCAAACCAGGCCTGGTAGTACTCAAACGTCCAGAAAGATGGCTGTTTCTTCTCTCCCCGAAGAAGCTGAAATGAAATAAAACAGGTTTATTCCTTGCACTACAAAAATCAGTGGAACACCAGTAAAGCCAGCAACACAACAGGCAATATCGCAAGCAATGTACTAGCTACTGATCTTTTTGCCAGCCACTGCAGACTAGGCGATTATTGGCTTTAATATTTTTTTGATAAACTAGCCGAGCTTGCTGGCGAGAGAATTCCAGCAGGCATCGCTGTCCAGTCATATCTGGTGTTAACAGCCGATTCTGCTAGCTTGCGACATCGCCTCGTGTATTGCTGGCTTAAAGCGGACTATTCGTGCCGAGTCAAAGATTCCACAGAACCGTTTCCGGAGCGGCCGCCACAATGCATTTACCAGTTGTTGTTACGAATAAAACGGGTCGTTTTATTATTTTTGGTTCACTTTGGACAGACGCGATGGCGAACAATCCGCTTTAACAGAACACAACAACCTCGACAACAGTCTACACTGGTCTATGGTGCCATCGGAAATGTCAAAGCTGAGACTGTAACTGCAGTTCCCTACCTCTTCCTTATCTCCAACATCATCGTCTGAGTCTCCAGGCTGAGGAAAGGCAGTAAAGCTTGATGACTTCTTTGTTTCTGCTGGAAACTCTGATTCTTTGTTCCCAAGGTCATGATCAAAATCTGGAAATAAGGTAAAGAGGGTTTTTCCTGGTAACCATGGTAACTGACCGAGGATTAATTCTTAGGAATCAGATGTTATTGACAAAGGACATGATGGAGAAATTCATTTGGATTTTCCATTACAAACATTTCACACTTCCTCACATCATTCACCCTTCATTTACTGCAAACGGCGATGCAGAACACAACATTTTCAATAAAATGCCAAAAACATGTCTTTGAATCTGAGACTTAGGGCCGAATTCACGGACCGCACTTTAGCCTAAAGTATAGCTTAAGTTGGACTTTCTCTATGCTTTAAGCATTGAGGAAAGTCACACTTTAATGAAAGTGTGACCCGTGCATACGGCCCTAAGGCTGTATACTTGGGTTGGACTTCAGCCACACTTTCATTAAAGTCTGACTTTTCTCAGTGCTTCAAGCAAAGAGAAAGTCTAATACTTTAGGCTTAAGTCCAACCCAAGCATATGGGCCTATAGCGTCCACGAAATCTGGGGGCTTACAAGATTTTTAATCCAGAGTACATGCATCAGATTCAGAAAGTGGAAAATGGTGACTGCGAGCCGATATTGACAATAATGTTGAGAAACCTGAATCACGATCTATAAAGTGTAATGACTCTTAGTCATTTACGTTTGTTGTTAGACTTTTTATGTTTTTGAAACAGTTGGAAGTTCCCCATGCACATGAGCAAATTAGGTAGACCAAAATTTCAAAGAAAAGGATCAAACTTTCATGTTGGACTACTTAGTCTTCAAAATCAGATGGATGAACATGCGCAGAAAATCAAATCAGATCTGATTATGCAATGGGTAACACACTAATGGTCAACCTGGTAGGTATTGGGTTACTGTGTTCACAGCAGAACATGCATGTCAGAATGATAACAATGTAGACTGAAGTTCATGGGATGATGCCTCGGAGACTGGCATCTCTAGATGCATAAAAACATAACTGCATTCTGATAACAGTCAGTGCTTGTGTGATTTTTGGATGAAGATATGGAAGACAGCAGAACTTCGTCATGCTGCACAGTACATCAGTCATGTCAGTAATAAATGTTATGTATCATAACTCACAAAGCATACAATTTTGTCGGGAAGTATTCAATCTAAAATTAGGCTATGAGGCCATCTAGGCCTACGGTATCACCATGTCCATGCAATTATTCAATAGCCAGACAGCTGGGGAAACATTAGTCAAACCCAGGGTTATATCTTGGGGTTCACACTGACTTATGCTAGGGTGATTTCAAAGTTGGTGTTAACATGGTGTTTACAATGCATTAAAACATTGTAAACACTGTGTTAACACCAACTTTGAAATCACCCGCAATAGTTCATGCCATCATCCAAAACTACACATGCAAATAACTCACCGTCTTCATCAACCTCAATATCTAGCACTGAAACAAATTTCCAAATCCACACTAAGAAGAATCATCCACATCCCTGCCCTTCAATACTAACGATACACTGGCTGTAGTGAATAGTACTAGTAGGAAAACCGTAACGCCCACTACATCATAGTACACCACTCCGAAGCAACTAACAGCCCAAACCTTTTTCAAGTCAATGTTAAACCCACAACCAAACCTACCGATGTTTGTCAAATCCTTACTCTCTGAATCAAAATATCAATCATCACAGTAAAACAGATAAAGATTCAAAAGAAAATGTCATGAATGTTTAAGTTATTATGTTATCTTTAGTCATGAACCTGCATAGTCAGCTAGGCCTATAGCAGTTGCATCTTTGGAATATGATCCGGAATCGACATCTAGTTGATAAGCAAGGAAAGATTAGAGAATGAGGGCATCTTCTTAGTTCAGATTTCTGCACACCACTAATGACAACTGTGGCTGCAGCTGGCAGAAGTTTCATCCATACCAAATGGGCAACCACTCACCTTGAAACTGAAGTTCATCTGCTGTTACATCATCAATGTCTAGCACCTGAAAATAAATAAGTTACTACGGTACTAAATAACACAGAACAATTGCATATCAGAGAATATTTATTTTGTTCTTTTTTTAATCTTTGGGTTTGCCACTTGCAAATGCGGCATCCAAGTTGCATGGATGGACGTGCCTTACATGTTGTATTGTTTTTAGCCCTAGGGCAGGCCTAGGTAGGGAGGCCTAGCTTGGCCTATGCTGCAGCTCTGACCAGCAGCTGCTCACTTACTTGAATGCTGCCGTAGGCCTACCGACCCGGCACATGACATCAGTTCGGGAAAGTTCCAAAATTGGAAGCGTTTCCGACTTTGGAAACGTTTCTTTTTTTGGAAGCTATTTTCGATTCCAATATAGCGGGAACGTTTCCGAATTTGGAAGCCAAGAGATAGAGATTCTGGCGGAACTGAGCCTTTTGATGATGATAATAGATGATTATCGATGATTGCAGCCAACTTACGCCAGCAATTCAGATTTCACGCCGTGAAATACAAGGTCACAGGTGCTGCCATCTGTTAGTGGAAAAAAACACTTCCCGATTTTTGCTTTTCATATCCCGATTGGGCCTAACGTGCAAGAAGGCCTACAAAGATTCCGATATCGGAATCGAAAACCACTTCCGAAAAAGGAAACGTTTCCAATATCGGAATCGCTGGGCTTCCAAAATCAGAAACGTTTCCAAATTCGGAACTTTCCCGAACTGACATGGACATGAATTTCCTGAAAAAATCACGGCCTAGGCTAGGTACCTGCACATTTTTTTCAAACCCAATAGATGTTTCTAAAAGTGATTCAACAAATTGGAGCATGGTAACACGAGCAAAATGATACCTGTTTCATCAAAATCGGTCAACTGTAGGCGGAGATATTGGATTTTAACTGGCAGTTAATTAGCGCGTTAAAACAAAAGGAAAACAATTAAGAAGTCGAACAAAACCTGTGATGGAATTTGAGACGAATCAAATTAAAATGTTCATAACTTCAATATTACTTGGTCTTTTTTCATGGAATTTTCAGCAAAGATGCATGTGACACTTTCAAACAGAATTCCACTAATGGTAAGTAGGTCGGCCTCCCCCAAGGTCATCAAAGGTCACCAAGGTCATCAGAGGTCATGCGTCAGAAGGTCAAGTGATGGCGATCATGGACACCAGAAGGCCGCACATCTTGATTTTGGCATCAAACTGGAAGAAAGTAATGAATGGAACTTAGTATGGAGGAATATAATGTTACATCATACACTGGCAGCCATCTTTGATCTGTAAGTGGCGGCCATTTTGAATAAATTACCGAAGAACGTCGGCCATTTTGTACCCCATCGAGTATGGTATCAAATCGAAGCTGAGATTACCAGGAATGCCATAATTCTAAATAAAAGGTTATTTTTGCCACTGTAAGAGAAAAAGGGCTATTATTAATATATAATTTTACCTCAGTTTTCCAAAATATTTAGGTCTCCAGTGATGACGTCCGCAAGAACTTCCACAACAGAGAGGTTGAAATCTACTGCATCGTCCTCTACTTCATTCACAGCCCAGTAGGCAACAGTCAGTTTAGGCAACTTGGGGACCTTTGCCTTTGGATTGTAGAGTTTAATGTTCAATACTTTCCCGTAGTACAAAGTGTTATCATGATTATCATCATGCCAAGTATGTTCCAAATACTTGTCCTGAAGACACTGAGGATCCTCCTTCACACCACTTATGAAAGTCAACTGACTGTCTTCCAAAGCTAAGTCATTCAAAGAGTTGCTATCACCAAACCAATACGACTTCAATTTTTTTTCGATTTTCTTCCTATCTCTTTGTTCAGATTGTTGTACTTTATCTTTCACACGGTTTTGTTTGGCTTCTGCAATCTTCTTATCCCTTTGGTTACGAATCGCTCTCATCTTGGATGCACGGTTAATTGCAAAACTGATTATACTGTCTTGTTCCTTTGTGTCCTTGGATTTTAACCAGTCCATGGTTTGGTTTTTTTTTGCTTTGACTTTACCGTCTATGAATCCAAATGTGGCATTTGGAGCACGCCTAAACTGGTGGTCTGTCAGCCCAAGAGTCTGCTCCGCAAAGATGTTGTGCGTTGGAGCAGACTTGGACTGAGCTATCTGAGAAACTGTTGGGTTTGACAAATCACCTACTAGGTACTCACTCAATTGCCTTTCAAGGACTTCAAGGGTTGCCTTTAGCAGAAGCTCTACTATTGTTAACAGTAAACTGACATTGTCCTTGCAGGCCGTTTGGAGCTCAACTAATGTCTCATCATGATCCAAAACTTTGTCAAAAACATCTTTCTTCGTATGCACAATTTCCTCTGGATTTCTCAGTAGTCTTTTCAAATTTCCCACAGCTGTCTTCATCTCTGGTACAAGTTCCAAGTTGGTTTTATGATCAGCATTTCCATAGACTACACGCATCCATGGTCCCGTAAGAACCTTACCAATCAGCCCTAGACCCTGAAGCTGCGCTATGATGAAGTCATTCTGCAAGTCTTTGGCAATAGCAGGTCTGAGGCCTGACTGAACTGTGCAACTCTTACTCAGGTAACTCACAAGTTGAGTACGATATCTGAAGATGACGGCTGCTGAATGATACAGGACATGCAGGCGGTTTCCAACATAACGTACAAAAAGTTTGGGTTCAATATTTTCCCTCTTCAGGAACAGTTTGAAACCACTTGGATCTCCTGATCCATTTTTATACCTAAACTTGGACACTGCATAAATGAGATTGGCTGCTGTACAATCCTTCCCAAAAATGTCCGATTTCGATCTGTCAACATGCTCTTTATCAAATTTTTTCAGACTATCTCTGCAACCCTTGGCAATCCCATCCAAGGGGTGGACATTACACTTCAATTCTAACAGTTTGATGTTAAGTTGCTCTTCCAACTTTGTAACCGCACAATGGTTCACCGCAACTCTATCAGACAAAGTGTTTTTAAGATGATTGATTGCAGCTGTATAAATTGGAATTGTTTCTTCCTTCCTGTAGAGTGCATATGTTTCAATGATATCACGTAAACTGTCTGTTATATGCCCGGCATAGTCAGCTGCAGTACCACCGGCAAGGACGCCAAGTTGTAAAAGATAACCTCGTGGTGGCACAGATGGAACGCATACATGAACTTCATTCACATGAGAAGAGTCTAGGGAGGTTGCATCCCACGCCAATGTCAGGTTGTCCTGTTCTGCTAAAACTTCGCCAACTTGAACATCACTAATGACCCCCAGTTCGTAGGCAAATTGACTAACTCGTGTCGGATCTGCCTGAGAGTCAACCTTTAAACCAGTAATATCTTCAACAACTGTGGAGATCAAAGAACCAGTTGTTTCAATGGGGACCTGATTAATCAAACATGCATAAGCAGCTTTTCGATAAGCACAACTGTATGTTTTATCATCCTTCTTTGCACTAACAGAACTTTGAATATCACTGGACGTTTCAACTAGGTCATTCAAGTGTTCATTCTCTCTTTGAAGGGCCGCGTTCTCCTTTTTCAACTGCCTCTTTGCCTTTAACAAAGCTTGTATTCTTCGATCCTTCGCTGTCTTTCTGATCCGCTTTTTCACAGTTTTTATTCCTGCTTCATTTATATTCTGCTCCATTTTGTTGAGCAAGTCACTTTTTTTTTCAAATTCCTTTTTTAACAGGCTCAGTTCTGAACGGAGGCGGACCTCTATGTCTGATTTCCTCTTTACCTGTTGCTTTAGCTTTCTCATTTCATCACGATCAATGTTAACTCTCGAAAGTCTCTTACGTAGCAACTTATTATTCCTTATCACAACACTCGCAGTCTTTCTACGGTTCACACATTTTAAACAGTCTGTTTTGAGTTTTTTGGGACTAGGTTGTGGAAGTGGTAGGCCTATGTCCTTTCTTTTCCCAATCTCAACAGAAGATGAAGCAGATCCTTCAGCAGGCATTTCATGTTCAGAATCGGCCCTTTGGCCAATGTCAGTGCTCACATCCTTTTTGAAAGAAAATTCAAATTCAGTTTCCAGAAATTGCACAATTAAATCCCAGCTTTGATTAAGATTCGAATACGATGAAAGTTTTTTAATTGTTCTCCGCATTCTTGTCCTGGTCGCCTCCTTATTCAAATTTTTGATTCCATTCTTTTCTGCTATTTCGATAAATCTATTCGAAACACTCAGGAAGTCCTTTTTGCCAGCAGTGTAGTGAAGGAATAGGAGAAAACCATTACTAGGGATCCTCACACTGCCCGTAGTCTCATTGACATTGTAATCGTCCTTGAACGTTTCAATTAAATCATTCAGGTCTTGTTTGGTCTTCTTTTTTTCACCTTCCATTTTGGAGTCACAATCTGAAAAAAAGAAATTTGGGCCAAAATCTGTTAATTACTTCAAGAACACTAAATTATCCCCCAAATCCTCCAAAAACACATGGCACAAGTAGCCATGTGCATCTGTTTACAAACATCCATACAGCCCTAACCAATCACAAAGCGCTATTCTGATCACGTGATCACTCCACGCGCAATGCGAGTGACGTCACACCAATCAGCGGGCTCGCTGTGATGACGTCACGCAACTCTCATTATATATCCATGAAAATAGGCCGTCGACATTGATCTAAAATCCACTCAATCCGCTCATTAAAACCATAAAATAATTCAATATTCCACATCTCAGATTGTTGTACTTTATCTTTCACACGGTTTTGTTTGGCTTCTGCAATCTTCTTATCCCTTTGGTTACGAATCGCTCTCATCTTGGATGCAAATTTAGGCCAAAATCTGTTAATTACTTCAAGAACACTAAATTATCCCCCAAACCCTCCAAAAACACATGGCACAAGTAGCCATGTGCATCTGTTTACAAACATCCATACAGCCCTAACCAATCACAAAGCGCTATACTGATCACGTGATCACTCCACGCGCAATGCGAGTGACGTCACACCAATCAGCGGGCTCGCTGTGATGACGTCACGCAACTCTTATTATATATCCATGAAAATAGGCCGTCGACATTGATCTAAAATCCACTCAATCCGCTCATTAAAACCATAAAATAATTCAATATTCCACATCAATTTGTTAGAAAAGATGTTATTCTTCCTAACTGAGTAGGTATTTTGGGCTGATGGGGCAATTATAATGTTGCTTTTGTCATCAGAAAATCGGGATGCTTCGTGAAAATTCTGAAGGCCAGGCACCAGTCTCCGTAACCACGGCGGCCATTACGATATCAACGGCAATTCCAACTGAGATGAAACTTCAAACTAAGTTAAACTAGATTATTTAGAAGATGTTCAGGGTATTTTTAAGGGTGTTTCGGGTTCCGAACTTACCGTACTTATTGATCGAAAAGTCCTCTTTTGTCACTTTTGCCTAGAAATGCGAAATATTGACCGATTTTGATGAAACATGGACCAATCAAAAGCTTGAACACCGCGCACGAAAATTGGATAGGGAACTAGCCGCCTAGTATCAGCACCAATCAATAGGGGGCGGATTTCGATGTCCCGTTTTCAGGGCTCCTGCGCGCCGGTCACAGTTTTCCAATGACCTAACGATGTACAGCGAATTGGGAAATGTGCAAGTACCTACCTAGGCCTAGGCCTAATAATGGCATGTATGAAAGCAAAAGTAAGTGCTCTCTACAGCTTTTGAATTTGAGTTATTGGCGGCGTATCTAGTACTAGCATTTCTCTAATCCAAGCACGGGAAGTTTTTTAAAATCCCTCGCTTTTTTGCGGATATAACCGCCCATACAAATGGACAGCGACTGCGGCGTCGTCGACGACCTGGTCTCTGGTCAAAAAAACCCTTAGACATGGCCAATAGGCAATTATAGCGCCTAGGAGTATTCTAACCACATCTATCGACCAGAATAGTAATATTCCACATCTCACCCGATGTTCTACCTCCATTTTTCATTGGAAAACAAAGATTGGTGTTTCGTTATTTCCACAGTGGCGATTTGTTACATCTTCCCCATCAGTGTGGACGAACGTCCGCCACTAGCGCAAATATGATGACGTCAGAAAAATTGCATTTTAGATGACGTCACATATCTCCGAATTTCAACACTGACAATGACATTCGGAACGACCTGAGGCGAACTGCTTATCTGCCACTGGGCGGCGCATTTCACCTCGGACACAAGTCCAAGGCAGCCATATTGTTTATCATGGCAACGGAGACGACTGTCACCACCGGATAATTTTCTTTTGCTCCGTCAGACGTCCGTTAATGCTATCCGGCAAGGTGTGACAGTACCATTAATAGGTTAGGTATGTGAACAAAATTTTCAAAATGGGAAAATGTCAAAACAAATAGCACAGCAGGAAAGAGCTTGAAAAACCTTTTAAAATGATACCAAGATCATGTATAGGTTGAGTATTAAGAAAGATACAGCATTTTGAAATTTGCAAAACGTCCACTTTTGTCCTTTGTTTTCTATAGAAACTAGAACAAAAGATGTGACCGAAAACAGAGTGAATTTATTCACATTTTTTTGTGTAACTTTTTTATCTATGGGGCTATTGCCTTGAAATTTTCAGTAAATACTCCTTGCATAACCCTCTACCTGTTATCACCAAAAACAGTCAGATCTATACATAAGTAGTCAGTGATAATTAACCACTAATTAACCACTAATTACCTAATTAGTATAGCTGAAAGTGCTCATTTCGTTAAAAACAATTACCTTGACAACATGAAACCTTCAAGAATCATACATTTTTTTGCATCCCAGTTGAGAAAACATCAAATACTGTATTAATAATGTAATTAAAACCAATTAATTATTGGCACACAAAATCCTCAATCATCCGCTTCATAAAAACATATTATTTACAAAATACAACACTATTGTGTAATAAACATCATAATTAATTTATGTATCAAATGTGAAAGCGTTAAAATGACGCTTTGTTTTGCCAAAACGCTATGCTGATGAGACTGTGTAAATTCCCGCTTGAATTGGAACTTTCAGGTCAGACACGGAAATTTGATGACGACAGAAAATCATGTTATGACCATTCAATTCACTTGATATTTCGCATAGTGGTAGTCTAGTATCTACAATAACTGTTTATTGTATTGTGGAGATAGCCTTTACTCATCTTCAGCAAAACAAATCATGACTTTGATGACCAAAAACTTCGGGCGTCGAGCTCACACACTTCGGGAAATCGGCCACGAAAAATACGAAAACGAGGCTTTCTAGGGGGCTTCCCCTGTACGTCACTGGCGTGACTAGTCGGAATTCCGCCCCACTGACCAATGCGAAGCATTTATTTGAGGGTATCTCCCGTCCTAGTCGCCAAAGCTCAGCAACGGCTCTGGAGCCAATATGGCGGCCGGTGAATCGCGAGATCGTCACATACCTATTAACACCAGTACCGTTGCTGACGCATCATTTTAGGCCATATAAAATTAATAAATAGGTTCTCATCACCTCCCGCCCCGATTTTTGCCTCCGTCCCAATTTTTTTAAATATTTTATATTTCTTCCAAAACTGTGTTTTTTCTCCATTTTTGATCATCTGCTTTCACAAGGATCATCAATATTGATTGTGTGTGCCACTTGTGAACAGCAGGCAGTACTAATAGTTGCTTCCTGTTTCTCTATGCATGCAGCCTCCAGTCAGGTTTTGCAGGCAGGCCTTGGCCCCGCCATGGAAGCATGTGGAAACTGTTCTAATTCATGTATAAAAAAATATAAAATATAAAATATAAATTCGCCTCCCTGCCAAATTTTTGAAATCCTAGTGATGAGAATCTATTTATTAATTTTATGTGGCCTTAGATGAATAAAAGTTGAATTTCAAAGAATCTTGCAGTGTTTTAATAAAGTAGAGCATAATTTGAGATGAAAAATACTGGCCCGCAACCGAATTTCCTCACTGGCCTCCGAAAACACGTGGTTATTTCCCAGTAATTGGAGTGAGGTGACGTGACTGGCATGCTCTGTTCCTATTGGCTGATCGGCTCCTGTCAATTATATTTGGTGGCCGAGAACTGGTATGTATCGGCGGCCAAGAATTGGTGTGGATATGCCGAGAACCGGTATATTCAGGCGAGCTGCATTCAAATGGCTACAGTTTCATTGATTATTCATGTTCCCACTTGAAACTCGTCCCCAGGCTCCTCAGGATCAAGCTCTTTGCTATGAATTCAGGCCTTTATATTACCCCAAATTAACGACGTTTAACGTCGGAGCCCAAATTAAGTGCACCCAAATTTGAGTCTCGTTTTACATTTAAATGGGAATCTCAGATGCCTGGAAATGGCGTCTTTTATCCTCTTTGGCCCCATTCCACCGTAACAGAAATAGCCCAAATTAGGGAATATAAAGGCCTGGAATTTTACTTCAGCTCTGCTGGTACATGCACGGCGGTGCAGGAGCACCGAGATTGACGGGGTAGCCGAGAATTGGCGAATTTACCCTATGCCTTAGGCCTACCGTAGGCCTTTAGGCTAAAGTAGGTTAGCAGCTACCGGTAGGCCTAGGCCTAGGCTAGGCCTACGACTTTAGGCCCGATCGGGCACAATCGCCAACTTAACTTGGGACATATCGCTCGATTGGGTCACAATTGCCAATAATTGCCACTGATTGCATGTCCCCATCCCATTGACATGATTGAGTCATATCAGTCGTGCTATTATTACCGTCCACCACCGTCCACCACCCTTTTTGTATTGTAGGCCTACTGTTATTGTACAGTCTTCCACCTCAGTATTTATTTAAAACATCTTTTTCTTTAGGCCTATCTCTCTATCAAAAATAATGTAAACCGCATCAGAATCGCTGACAGTATCACACAATTTTCTGTTTTTTTGTCATCGTCCACCACCACGATTCGTCAGTCAGCACCACCATCGGGCGGTGAGTTCAAGAACTACATTGCCATCAAACCTGGTTCCATGGGCGTCCGAGGGTGGCGCTGATTAAAGAATCGTGGTGGTGGACGATGACAAAAAACAGAATATTGTCAGCGATTCTGATAGTGATGCGGTTTACATTATTTTTTGAGAGAAATATAATATAAAGAAAAAGATGTTTTAAATAAACATTGAGGTGGAAGACTGTACAATAACAGTATAAAAGGGGTGGCGGACGGTGGAGGACGGTAATTAGCATGACCCGAGTCATATCTTGCCAGATCGAGTCACGACGAGTGGCAATAAAAATGATTCCGTTTGAGCATTAGGCCTACAATCAGTACGGTAAATAATACCAGGCCTAAATAATACTGACACGTTCAAACCCTAATCGTGACCCTCCCCTCCCC
>NMRB01001080.1:146297-180077 GCA_002633025.1 Notospermus geniculatus | reverse complement strand
TTTCCTCTTCCATTACGTTTTTTAGTCACAGTAAAGAAAATCCCCATTGAACACGCTGTTTAACATTATTGAACAATAGGGATTTTCTTTACTTTGGCTAAAAAAAGTAATGGAAGAGGAAACCCTGGGCCGCCATTGTTTTAAATCACAGTTCGTTGTTTTGCGTAGGCCTACTACGGTAATGACGGAAATGCAAGTTGCTGCACATGTGCAAAAAACGATGCCCTACCTTAGCCGATGGGATTATGGGTACGGCTGCCGTACATGTAGACTAATGTGGGTTACTCAAAAGTGACTAACTTTTCATATTTAGTTCGTAAAAATACAATGACTAACCATATTAGTCAATACGACGAAGCGAAGTTTTTCAGTGTTGATAAAATCTTTCATTTTGCAGTGATTGGTGCCCTGATTGGTAAACAGAAAGGTCGGAACATCGAGATCATGAATTCATTTGAGCTGAGCTTCATGAGGGTGGAGTCTGACATTGTAGTCGACAGAGAGTACTACAACATGAAGGAAGAGCAGTGTGCGTTTCTTAGTTGCTTGTCATGTTAATATTGCCATTTTAATTTTATCTGCGACTTTTAGGCCAGTGAGTGACTCACCACTCAGAAAAACCTCTCATTTTGAATATCAGCTATACATGTATAAATGTACACTGGTGGACAGAAATATTAGGACATATGGCCAATTTGAAGTTTGATGTAAGTTTCTGCCTTTAAAGGCCACGGTTATTTTATTTGTTGGTTTACGGATTTTTTCCCTGGAAACCCCTGGCAGGAGGGAGGAAAATAAAAAATAAATAATTTTTTCATTTGGTTTTCCTGGAAACCCTTGACCAGAGGGCGGAAAGAAGAAATAAAAATAATTGTAATTATTTGATTAATTTTATTAGCTCACCTGGGGTGAGCTCTTGTCATGGGTCTGCGCCTGTCGTCGTGTTCCGTTAGCAGGGCACGTTTCGTAACCGCTGGAGCTATTGATCTGAAACTTGGTACATATATACCCCTAGGTCAGATGACCTATGACACCAAGTTTCAGTCCGATTCGACTCTTAGCTTGGCCACCAGGTGGCGGAAACCAAAAAGACAAAAAGTGCAATAACTCCTGAACTAATGACTGGATCACCTCCAAATTTTTATCATACATGCTACGTTCACACACAATACGGATTTAAACCGAAGTCCGCATTCCGGAATTCGGTTTAGTCAGTGCGCATTAAAAACCGTCAGTTCACACTAGCGTTACAATCCAATTCAGACCATAATCCGAACTAAACTGCGCCGTCTATGAACAGCAATATTAACTAAAGGGCAAACAGGTAACCAATGACCCAACTTCGCTGATTCGGATTAAACTGTTCAGACTACAAAGTTGTTGCGGATTAGGTGGTGTGCACTAGCTAGCACGGATTAACAACCGTACTTGTTAGTGCGGATCTAATCCGAACTAAAGGGTTTCTAGTGTGACCTCTTATTCCGAATCAAGGCGTTAGTATGGTTTAAGTCCGGATTAAACCGCTAGTGTGAACGCAGCTATAGGTGTATCTAATGAGGGTACATTACATATATAACGGGTTTTTGGTTGGACCTACTTTTCAAGGTCACAGAGGTCAAAGTTCAAAATTTTGCCTTTAAGTGGCAAGTTTCGTAACCGCAGGTGCTATTGGCCTGAAATTTGGTACATATACAGTAAACATCGCATAAGTCGGCAATTTCCATCAGCTGTCGTGTTTCTGAGAAGAAAATGCGCCATCAAGATCGACAAGTAAGCAGGGGCTTTATTCATGAAGCACACTTAGAGCTACACTCTTAGTGTCCTCTTAATCTATTTTTGTTGTTCCCAACACAGTTGTTTTAGAGGGCCCTAAGAGCAGGTAGCCTTAAGTGTGCTCCATGAATATGGTCCCGATCTTTTTGGAAATTCTGAGTTCATTACCAATGTCGCGCAAGTCAGATTTTCTCTGACTTGTACGTCTAAGTCGGATAAAAATCTGACTTACACGTAAGTCGGAGAAAATCCAACTTACACATAAGGCAGATTTTCTCTAAGTCAGACAAAATTTGCTGGCCCACTTGCATCCGACTTATGTGATGTTTACTGTATACCCCTAGGTCAGATGACCTATGACCCCAAGTTTCGGTCCGATTTGACTCTTAGCTGGGCCACCAGGTGGCGGAAACCAAAAACACAAAAAGTGCAATAACTCATGAACTAATGAGTGGATCCTCTCCAAATTTTTATCATTGGTGCTTCTAATGAGGATGCATGACATAAGTAAGAGGTTTTTGATTTGACCGACTTTTCAAGGTCACAGAGGTCAAAGTTCAAAATTTAGTCATTTGGTGACGCGTTTTGTAACTGCTTGGGCTACTGACTTGAAACTTGGTACATCATATACACCCATGTCAGATGACCTATGACACCACTTTTCGGTCCGATTCAATTCTCCGCTTGGCCACCAGGTGGCCAAAACCAAAGCTCAAATCCAGTAGATGAAATGTTTTGGGCTTGAAAAAAGTCTAGTAACACATTTTTGATCATGTTTTAACTTTCATTTCTGCACTTCCAATGTGGATTGTTGTTAAGTTCAAGTGATTTTAACACGTCTTGTTATGACGTAACTGGCATGACTTGTCAGGCATGTTATAAGACACAAGTGTATCATCAAAAAAATGCAAAAATGAAAACAAACGAGTACATGTATTTACTTGTAAGTGCCTTTGATGAACAAGGGCGAGAATTGCCTTAAATTGTCATTAACCTCATTGCATAATTGCCACTGATTATGTAATTCATTGAAATTGTAGCAAGGGAAAGAAGGTGCCTTCCCACAATATCACAGCTGTTTGGGCCTCCATCGAAATAAATTGATCATCCTGTTGTCAATTATTAACCGATGTTCGAGTAATACCGTGTCACTTTCTGAGACTTATATAAGAACAAGGCACAGGCCTTGAATTCCTCTACATAATGAGCGCACAAAAAACAGAAAATTCACAAACGTGATTGAGTTTGTGTGAAGATATTGTGGATTGGTACTTATTCAACCAGGATGCTGTATCATTCGTTTTCTACTCCAAGGATTCTTACATGGTGAAATATGTACTTAACGTTTTTTGACGAAAACAGCTTCCTCACAAATGGTTATTTGGGAAATAGAAAGATACGAAAGCATGTACTGATATTTTGTCTAAAGCATGCGGCCATCAAATAAAGTTTCGCATTTCTGATATTTCTAATATCAATGCGCTTAGATATACAAAAGAAAGCTGTGCAATTTCCATTGTGTACAAAGTTTGTCGTTTGAAATGCAAATGAGCAAGCAATGATGCAACGTTCTTATTGCCGCATAACGATGTAAACACCTAAAGAAACACGTAAGACGGATTACTTCATCGTCCAGAACTAAAGAGGTTACGAAACCATTTCGATGGAAGGATTCAAAAGCCTGAAACAGCCGTGATATATGAACACAAGTTGAGTTCATTACATTCATTAACAGGCAGAAACTTACATCAAACTTCAAATGTCATAAGCGAGTCGAACACAGCATTCAGCTGAATCGATTCCAAAATGCTTTCAGAAGTGTTTTGGATATGGCGATTTGAAAACATTTTGAGTACGAATGGCTGAATCGCTTTGGCTGTGCTGAATCGGTTTGGACCAATTCCAAATCAGTGTAGGCGTCTAGTGTGAACACAGCTATAGATAAATCTATTTTTGATATCATTTATATGCTGTCCCACAATGTTGAATACCTGATTTCATAATTCTTGTGGCATGTGCGTTGCAAGTCCTAATGATGTCGACTTCTGGTTTTACTGTCCACCATCTACACTGCGAACATTGATATCATAATACAGGTTAAGTTACATGTTTTTGTTTCTCTGGTCGGTCTTTTTCAGTTAAACAAGTGTTCAGTGAGATGGATTTCCTTGGGTGGTACACGACGGGGGAAGCACCGAATGAATCTGATATAAAAGTTCACAAGCAGGTTGGTTAAATATTGTTATGACAAACTAAAGTCATGTTTACAATAGATCAAACAGACCTGCCAAGGTTGTTTTATCAGCTTGCTTGAGGTCTACTGCGATTTTGCTGGAGAATGGTTCATTTTTGGGATGCAATGCTGGAGGTTTAGAATATTTCCGAACACAATTTAAGTCTGAAGATTTGGCTTGAAATTTGATGGATTTGAAGTTCATATTCGACTACTTCGTCATCTGCATAATAGTCACAATATGGCCGCCCTGTCTCGGATAATCTGGCAGCACTTATGAAATTCCCGTGCGAAGTACTCTATATCTGTTGAAGATATTGCTATCAAAAGGGGTAGACGAGGTAGAAAAACTTGGAGCTTTATGACACGCATGTTTCTTGGGAAAGTGTTCCGAGTGCCAGTGTTTTGTTTCAGCTTATTAGCTAATTAGTGCGTTCTAAGACGAGTCTCATTCAGTTCCTTTTGACTGATAGCAGTCCCCGCAGGTGCCTTCCTTCGTCATATAACTTGTACTTTTATGGTATTTTGACATACATGTACATTGTTTACAACGTCTGACCACGTTCCAAAAATTCACAATGCCAGCTGGCCCTTAACTCGTTTTCTGGATGGTGTGTCATCGCCACGACGAGATGCGGCAGGTTCATCATCGTCATGACCATCAGAGTAGGAGCTATTGCGCACCGGCTTGCTGTCCGTCAGAGCTTGGCTGTGATTTGATGATTTTTGCGCCAAGCATGATCATCTGTTCAGCATGATTCAAATAAGGACCGATAGATGCCGGCGTGTATTAGGCCTATAGTCAGTTTTCAACTGCAAACCCATTGAAGGTTTTTTTTCTCAAGAAATTACGGTTCGCCTGAATGCGTGAGAAAGCACTGACCTTGCGGGAGTGCGGGAGAATGGGTCCAAATGCGTGAGACTCCCGCGAATCGCGTGAGACTTGGCAGGTCTGATCAAATTGTTTTTCTGAATTGATAAAGTCTCTTGATTTTCAGATTCAGAAGCTAATAAATTATACATGACAGGTTAATATAGTGAAAGGAATTCAGGAACATCGTGGTCCTCGGATGAGGAGGTGGAAGATTCCTTCTGGATGTCCTGACTCACATTAGAGTTGTTACCTACTCATGACAGTACCGTCTCAATACTGTCCGGGGGAAATATGACACAATTGATTTCAATTGATCTCTCTCTAAAGTGCTGCTGCTTGATGCGTAAATGTATTGTTGGGGGACATCGATTCATTTCTATTACACTGGGTTTTCCCGCCGTCAATGATTCAGCAAAGCAGGCAGCTAAGCTGAAACGTCACCTGCCCGTGAAATGTGTGACGACTTAGAAACTGGAATTACCTGCAATTTCTGTTACACGGGACCCGTCAATGTGCGACTACTTAGGCGAACTTTTGACGACTTAGGATTATTTTTTTAATGGAAATAGTGTTACACTTACAGAAAATAGGGACTTTCTTTCTGTTGACGAGTTGCAAAAAATCTGACTTAGACGGTGACGACTAATGCGGATTCTACTGTATAACCCTGGTTGAGTTCAACCGAGTGGTCCAGTTTGTGTTTCTTCATCCTCAAATATTTTCAGATCTCGCAGATTAATGAGAGTCCAATCTTCCTGAAAATGAATCCTCTTACCCGATGTACTGATGTAAGTACTGTACTCGGCACACTGGCTGCAACTTTCCACGATTACAGGCCTTGTCTTTTGAGGTGAGTGAAAAACTTCCCACCTGAGAACAATAGAAAACTCTATTGTTGTCAGGCGAGCAATTTTTCACTTGCCTCAAAACACAAGGTTTGGATTTAACCTGTCGGTCGACAAATTTTTAACTTGTTCATCAACATGTTTTTAAAAAACCTGCATGATAACCTTCTGTTTGGAATTAATCCTGCAGGGATTGAGCTAGCCCTTCTCAAGTTTTCGCCAAACGTTAGCCAAATGACATAGGAGTTAGCCAAATTTTCACTCTTATGCATTTTCATTGATGTAAATTACCGTAGCCAAATCACAAGAGTAGAGAGGTTCTTCACATGATGGCAGCGATGACACAATCCCTGAGAATGACAAGCGACATGACAGCATGAACACAGCATCAACACACAGATCCTGATGTCAAATTGTCATGACGTGATAGTTTTGACATCAACACCGGCCATTTGACGGCCAGCATGGCTGATTCTTTGCAGTCACGTGACCATTGTGATGACAGTGAAGAACCTCTACATACAGTGAGTACCTGATTTACTGGTGGTTGTTAGTATTTTCTAAGTCCAGATCAGTGGGGCCCACAAAAGGAGAGTTGGCGTAGGAATGAACCCCAGTTTAAAATAACAAGTGAAGCACAGGCCAATCAGAAAATGAGCACGCCTTTTGGCATTGTTGTGCACAGTGGTTCAATGATCAGGCTCATGAAATAAGAGATGTCTGTTTCAATAATTTTTCATGGTGTTCTGCTAGGACAAAAAACCATTAAGAATGAAGGATTTCAAAGTCCATAAATTAACCCTATTCATGTCCCTGGATCATTGAACAATACCACCAGACCCCGGTAGTTTACTTCTTTCATAGGCCTAGGCCTACCCCGTTGTGGTCCTAAAATGCATATTATAATGAGGAAAACCTGATGTCAGTAAATCATGCCAGACCACCAGTAAATCAGGTACTCACTGTATATTCCGCAGGCCTGGAAATTAAGAAATTTCCCTCCACAGCAGCATTTTTAGCTCACTGGGGTGAGCTATTACGATGGACCATGGTGCAGCATCCGTCGTCCGTCGTCCGTCGTCATCGTCGTCGTTGTCCGTTAGCAGGGCACGTTTCGTAACCGCTGGAGCTATTGATCTGAAACGTGGTACATATATACCCCTAGGTCAGATGACCCACGACACCAAGTTTGGGACAAAGGCACAACTGATCAAAATGAAATTTTCACTGATGTCTGAAGAAATATCAAAGCCTTTGATATACGGTCAAACCAGATTAATTCCACCCACCCCAGACACTCTGCTGTTTTTCGAGGGAATCCCCGATTTTACCATTAAAATGGCATTCAACAGGGTTTCAAAACAAGGATGAAGACGGTGGAGGATAAAATCAGAAAAATCCCAGAAGCAGTATGGACGTAGAGAACATCCAAAACTTTCATTTCCCGAGCGAACTGGTTTACGATCGCGACTCTGTTTCGAATAAAATAACTTTGATCAGTAAAAATACCCGGAAAATGCACTGCTTAACCATTAGGCTGATGACGTCATCGCTCGTGGAAGAAAACTTCTTGTAATGGATCAAGCTCATGAAATAAGAGTTGTCTGTTTCAATAATTTTTCATGGTGTTCCTGCTAGGACATTAAGCATTAAGAATGAAGGATTTCAAGGTCCATAAATTAACCCTATTCATGTACCTGGATCATTGAACAATACCGCCAGACCCCGGTACCGGTAGTTTACTTCTTTCATAGGCCTAGGCCTACCCTGTTGTGGTCCTAAAATGCATATTATAATGAGGAAAACCTGATGTCAGTAAATCATGCCAGACCACCAGTAAATCAGGTACTCACTGTATATTGGCCACATAAGGAATTATATAGCAAATGGTGATTTGGTGAGTGGGTAGCGCCATCCCTGATCCTGGATGAGGTTGACTTTGTTATCGGATTCTCTCACTGTGGATTATGCACAGGAATAATTGAAGACCAGAAAATATCATTCTTGCTGTTTTTGATACCGTGCTTCAAAGTGAGGTGGGTTTGTCATTCACTTCAAACACCTTCGGCTTCGGAATGTCTGTAATAGAAATCACCCGAACATGTGATTAGTGTGTGAGCTTGTATCGTTTATGGAATTAAACCTGAGGCGGAGGTTCTTGGTTGCAACACAAACCCGCGAAGGTGGAGCTAAAATCAGGCACAGATCCAGAGTGAGCTGACCGGGCCACGGCCCCCACACCCTGAGAGCTCCTTCATGATGAGAGAGAGCGTGTCAGCAGGTCTGCAGCTCTGCTGTACCAAACTAACCATAACTCTAAAACCTTTCATGCCTTTATCTCTTTATGCAGGGCCCCCAGATGCTTGGAAATTGTATCTAAGCACATCTGGAATTCAATATTTTCTGGGGGAGGCCCCCAGAACCCGGCCCCGCCGTGGCTTCGCGCCTTCGGCGCTCGCCTTCAACTCCGTCTGCCTGCGGCTGATGGTGACCGGGCCCCCCACCATTCCAAAATCCTGGCAGCTTTCTTCAAAGAACTTTACGCAGGATATTTATCTAAAGCCGGCCTTACATGATCAATATTATTGCACAATATGGGGCCCAAAATAAGGGCACGTGCTTCTGGCATGATGGGTGGAAGAAAGATTGCAGGGTTCCAGATACTGTTAGCCAATGTCGCCAATGGCGAAAAAAATATTAGATTGGCTACAGTTACAATTGGTTTGGCTAAAAATTTGGCAACAGTATTATTTGTGGTCTGAAAGTTGAGTCCCTGAGATTCTTGCAGTTAGAGCTGTGTGGTAAGAGAAGTTGAAAATTTATTATAAGTATAACTATTACACAATTTTGGTTGGCTACAATTTGCAAAGATTGGCTACAGNATACTGTAAAACGGGAAATTTTTGCGGATGGTTTTTTTCGCGGACCCTAAGTATTTCTGCCCCAGAATAATATTTTGCGCCTTTATAATTTGCGGACAGTTCGGCGCCGCAAAAACCGCAAAATTAAAATGCATTGCAACAAATTCACAGAGCCGTAGACGTGATTTCCTGGCATTCAGGCCACCATCATCCTCTATGGGAAGCAGTTTCATTCATAAATACAAGCAGTTTCAAGAGCCCCGAAGTTCCATGTGCTCTTGTTTTGACTGGAGACTGACCACGTGGCTTTGTTGTGTCTGGTTTGGGACCATAAGTATTCGCCGCTAATGACGGCCGGCTCATCTTCAACGCGAGTATCGGATGATCAGAACACTATTCTGAATGTGGAGTTTACCGAGTTGCAAGTTTCAGCGCGATTTATTGGCAAGTACTAGCTTATGCAAATTGTGTCTTATTTTTGCGGTCGTGCAGACAATGTTGAACGGAAAAAAATTTTACGCGTATTAAATTTGCGGATGTAATAGGACCGCAAAGACCGCAAAATTAAAACGTCCGCGAAAATTTCCCGTTTTACAGTACATCTAATGGTGAATTGGTGAAATGGTGAAAAGGTGAAATGAGTGTAGGCGAAACGGGTGTAGGCAAAATGGGGAGTAGGTGAAATGGGTGTAGGCGAAATGGGGAATAGGCGAAATGGGGAATAGGCGAAGTGGAAAATAGGCGAAATGGGTCATAGGCGAAATGGGTAATAGGCAAAATGGAGAATAGGCGAAATGGAAGTAGGCAAAATGGGTGTAGGCGAAATACGTGAAAATGGTTACATTTTGTAGGCGAAATGGTGAATAGGCGAAATGGGTGTAAGGCGAAATGGGGATAAACCCATCAGTACAAATCACCGACAATAGGTGGCAGCACCGCAGGCGTCGCGTGGATAGAGAACCAGTGAGTGAGTGTTTACAACTTGAACGTCCAGCTCCTTTAATGATACAAAACTTGGTTGGGATAGGTCACTGAGTTAGCCCATCTCACCAACATTCTTTGCACAGCATCTCTGAATGCTCGAAGCGAGAAATGGTCGGCACCATTTTGGAAACACTGAGCGGGTTTTGGTTGTGTAACACAAACCCGCTGCAATCAGAATGAGGCTATTTAATGCATTATCCATTTGAAACATACGCACAAGATACCAAGGTATTTTAGAATTGTCGTTCACTTGAAACACCTTCTGTAAAAAAAATCGTCCCAACATGTGATTAGTGTGTGAGCTTAGTTTGCTGAAACAAGTGCCTGTCTTTGGTTTTGTGGTTCTCATCAGTTCATGTTTTCTTTCCAGCTACCAATCAGTATGTTTGATTCAGTGATTGATTTGGTGAATGGAGAGGTTCGTATGATACACATTGTCTGGTCTGGCATGTATCAATGTTGATCGATAATACAGTAAAATCACCTTTTATTGGTGGTGGTTAGAATTCCTGTAGGCCCTGGTTTTGAAGGTATTTGAGGGTCAGAATGCGGGGATTATGTGGTTAACTTTGATTAAATTGTGTGATCAGTGAAGCAGACACAAAACTGACAAGTGTTGATTTCAAGATCAGCATTTTTCTTTGGCACTCTTATTATGCCTAGTATTCTTGTTTGTCACAATAGCTGTGGTTACACTACATAGAAATCCCCGGGCTTTTTGAGCCCGTGTCAAGCCCGGGCCTGAAAAAAACCCGCCTGAGACCCGGCGAGCGTCTACACTACTAAAATCTAGCTGAACTTAATTGCTACACCCGGCGATAGGGTCGCTACTGGCACGCACTCTTCACGAAGAGGAGGCGCTAAATTGGAGTGCTGGCTTTTTACCGCGCATGCCCACAAGACACGCCGCCTGTCGCGGTGTTCAAGAACTAGACAAAGCCCGGGTCTATTGCGTCTACACTACTTAAAAAACCCGCAGGAGACGCGGGTCTAAATTAAGCCCTCCAAAAACCCTTCAAAATCGGAGGGTTCAAAAAGCCCGGACTTTTCATCCCCGGGTCTATTAGACCCGCGCTTTTAACAGGTGTAAACAGAAAAAGTCCGGGTGAGACGCGGGTTTTTATGTAGTGTAAACAGGGCTATTGTGTGCACTGTGATCACATTTCAGTACCAACCACACTCCATGACGTTACTTTCTTCACAGTTCAGCAGTTCCAAAGAAGTACCTTTGCTGACACATAATCGGCTATTGCCCACACCCATTCTGGCCCTCAAATACCTTCAGAGAACCAGGGCCTACAGAAATTCTGAGCACCACCAATAAAAGGTGATTTTACTGTATGTGAGCCGCTCTGGTATGTCTGGTAAAACCAGACACTTGTCGCTCAGAAGTTGAGCCTCAAGGAAGATGACACCAGGAGAGAATGGAAAAATAGATTCTGTCAGATTTGGTCTCAACCTGCCAAGGTAAGAGCGACAAGCGCCTGGTTTTGCCAGATCGGTGCACACATATTCTATCATGTCTGCTGGAGGAAAAAATCTTCTCTGCCTCCTGCTTTCACAAATCCTGGGAGAGTCTATTTTGTAAGAATTAGACTTGATGATAGCAGGATCCACTCAGTGCTAGCATTGTCAATTTTAACCTCAGTGCGTGGCTGAAAGACCCAGCGGGGCTGATGCTGTTTGGATCTGAGCAATGGTTATCTGTTGTGCATCAGTCAGAATCTGCGTAAAAATAGGTCAAGTTGAAAGGAGACGACGCCTAGCTGCCCATTTCGTCTTGTTTTACCCACGGGATACACTGTGCCATTGGTGCTACTTGTCATCTAACGTGGCAGTTCATATTTCCAGGCGACCATGTTGTTTGTCGAACTCCAATATACACTGGCTGCAGAGGAGGCTGAGAGGATAGGAGTTGATCATGTTGCACGTGTATCAAATACGGACAATAATGAGAGCTCAACTGTGGCTGATCATCTTTCTGCCCAGCACAGTGCCATCAAGATGCTTCATAACCGGGTCAAGCTCATCCTTGACTATTTGAAAGCTGTCGACTCTGGTACTGTTCCAAAAAATCACGAAATATTGCGAGATGCATACAGCTTGTGTCACAGATTGCCTGTATTGAATACCGAGAGGTTCAAAGAAGATTTTTACACAGTAAGTAAACTTTCCACGCCGTTTGAACAGTGTTTCAGTTGAAAAACTGTGATCGATTGTTAATTGTTTCAAAGAAATAGAAGAATGTTCAATGTGGACAACTGGGGCTGTCATGTCTCTGAGGGAGCATCCATTAAGTACGTACGCACTGAGGGGGTCTATGTCATACACTATGCGTACAGGTGGAAGGGGTAGTCTTGCATACGTACGCAACCCAAGAACCATTCTAAAGCCCCCGTCACATATCCACTGGGTCCCGTACGATTTTCCCCACCCAGCGGCTTGCCGTGGATTTTAGAGAAAGTACGAGTCCATTACGATTTTCATTTTTATGTTCATTTCTACAGTTTTCATTCCCCGGGGATCAGGGGCAATCTGTCTGTTTTTCCTCGCCGTACGGGCCCCGGTGTGGATATGTGATGGAGGCTTGAAGAAACTAAAAACTGCTTGAATGCAGTTAGATACCATGAAAATAAACGGAATCATTTTGGTGACTGGTGAGGCCGGAACATACACAAAATAAAGTTGACTTGATTTCAGGTGTCAACGCGCTGCGAGGTTAGCCGTTTCCTGCGCCGGGTTCCCGCGTGGGTGCCATGTCTAAGCGTAAACTCCATTTGTCCACTGGGGTTGTCTGCTCCGATTTCACGTCAAACGTTAAGGAAGATCTTTATTAAACAAGCGGCTTTGACTGGCCTATAAAGTACCGTAGTTCCTTGGCGTACGCCCGTACAGGGGGAGGGGGGTTTGAGCCAATGCATACAAGGTGCGTACAGGGGGAAGGGGGTCTAAAAATTGGTGTCTTAGTGCGTACATACTTAATGGATGCTCCCTAACGGGGGAGGGGGTATCCTGGCAGAGGTATTCACTAACGCTATGTGCACACAGAGCCAAGTACCGGTAATACATGAAATCTTGTGACCACGCAGTCCTCGATATGCTTGTGTCGATGTGTGAACACGAGGTCACAAGAAACGAAGAATAAGAACCTGCACCTGAATTAGGTTGGATTTTATCAGCATCACGTGACAAAGAGGCAATTTGATTGTTACAATCGCAACAGATCGTTGGCAAATTCCAATAAAGCACCGGCAAGCGATGCACACTGTTTGCGTGGCCTTGTGTCCTATGGCTGCAGCGTATACGGCTGTGGCAAATATTAAAACATTTTGATTCTTGCCATTCTGATTGAGCCTCGGGATGCAGGCACTAAATGCTTGCGTCCTCAGGTGTATAGTAGAGTTGTCCTCTGAACGGAACAGTTCAATGTTCCAACTGTGCCAGATTATAATCCCCCCTTATGAAATTCATGAACAACCACAGCGAAACTGACGCCAATTAAAATGCTTTACATGCGGTTACAAGCTTAAGCTGGAAATGATGGGTGATCAACATTGAGTTGTTCAAATTGGCCAAATGACTGCATTGCCAATAGGAAAACTATGTTTATTGTAACGATAATCCGATAATAATAACTGTGCTGGGAACGTTCCAGGCATTGTTTGATGGTGGTGTGCTCAGAACTGTTCCGATAAGAACACTATCCGGAGCAGAACAGGTACTGTGCCGGTGTGAAAGGAATCCAAGTCCCCTGAAATCAAAGTCTGGTCTTATTGTTCAGCGAGGGATTAGAATAGACCATGACCATTCAAATATAACCTTTCAATAGCGGGCTAGGTTTGTCGGATCTGCATTCCTAGGAGGCTGATTCCTGTCACACCGGCTGGTATCATGGATGGAAGGACTGACCGCGTTACTCCTGCGGAAATTGTCGCATATCAGGATGCAGTTCTCGAAGGAGAAATGATCCCTTGAGAATTGCTGCGAGACTTGGCGGTGAATTCGACCTGACATATCATGCCCGTCATAGGCCTATCTACACATCAGGGAATATTAATCCCATTTGTAACTGCTTGAAAAGTGTCCTCCGCAAAATAGCAGCAAGAGATCACGTTGGTGGTCACCGACCTCCAGATCTCAAGAGAAGGGATGACAGGTTTGCTTATAATTTTGAAAATTTGAGAAACCCAGAAGAACTACAGGTAGGCTATGTTTGCTGGTTACGAATCCGAGCTGGATCAGATTCCAATCTCTGGTGATTGGTTGTTCTAGCCATGCCCCTTAATCCGTCATTCAACAGTTAAGTGGACACTTTTTACAGGGGGATACTCTTTACTGTTAAATCGGTAATACTTCACTATTTGCACATGACTAGACTGTGAATTGATAAAATGTGTGTGTAACAGAACCTACTTTAACAACCTTATGGTTCATTCTTAATCTTATTAACAGCCAAGTGCAAACAAGCGTTACACAACCTATTAGTTAGTGGTGAAAGACCTATTATGTAATACCATAGTCAGATTACATTGAGCAGTTGGAACTGTGGAACAGTCCCGTTCAGAGGACAACTCTAATGAGATTTCTTGGGGCTTGCATCCTCTCGAAAAGGCTTGCGGCCTAGATTGCGCAGTCACTAATCTCTGTGTGCACATACGTAGCTTAAGGGAGGTTTCTCTTGTAGTAGGCCTACCTCTAAAAATGTGTTTTTGTAATATTCACATGTTCTCCCATTCCAGCAATGTAATGACGTGAGCTTGATGACATACTTAGGAACATTAACCAACGGGTGTAATACAATAAACCAGGTGAGAAGAATGTTACAAGTTACATGTCCACAAATTAGATTTAAGTCTGAATGTCAACATATCAATATAATGTGGAAAGAGGTGAGAGCTGCTTGTGAAACCTGGTCACTCAAACTGAGTTGGTTTCTTTTACATGAATGTATGAGGATATGAACCCAGAACTTGACATGATCTGCCAACAGTGTAGGAGTGCATCCACTGGCAGGTGACACCACGAACATGATGAAGGTAGAGGATTGATCAAACCGCCTATTATCTGCCAACAGTTGTTCGAGTGCATCCACTCCGGCAGGTCATACCATGAATGTAGGATTGGTCCAACCTATTATCTGCCAACAGTTGTTGAGAGTGCATCTGCTGGCAAGTCATACCATGAATGTAGGAATGGTCCAAGAGTGCATCTGCTGGCAAGTCATACCATGAATGTAGGATTGGTCCAACCTATTATCTGCCAACAGTTATTGAGAGTGCATCTGCTGGCAAGTCATACCATGAATGTAGGATTGGTCCAACCTATTATCTACCAACAGTTATTGAGAGTGCATCTACTGGCAAGTAGATGTATGATTGGTCCAACCTATTTGACTGCTTGTGTTGATCAGAGCTTATTTCTTCCTCTTCCAGTTTGTGAATAAGTTTAATGTGCTTTACGACCGTCAAGGAATGGGACGAAGAATGAGAGGACTGTTTTTCTAAGACAGACAGACAGAGTGATGGACAAGGGACTTTTCTACAGTAGATCATTCAGGAAGTTTTGTTTGAAGAACTGGGGAGTACTTCTACTGATTGTCAACCAATGAAAGACTGCTTGGAGTTGAATGGGTATTGAATTCTTCAGAGATGGATCTTTCAGTAGGTGTGGCAGTTCAGTAGGGCAGCCGTAGCTTGGCACTGATCATCATTGGAAATGGAATTCTCATCCTTGCTCCTTGCTGAACTATCATGAACAGTCATGGACATAAATTTATCTACACCTGATATCTTGAATATCTCAAATATACAGTAGAACTCGCGTATAGCGTCCTCAGATAAACCGGGTACTCGCTTACACCGTACTGAAACTCGAAGTCCCGGTCCCGTCTAACAACAATTCCAATAAAAAACATCGCATATAACGGCCGCTGTATAACGGACATTCGCATTTACTGTACCGTACCCAAATCTCCGGTCCCAGTGTAATGCATTTCCATTAAATTTCATTCGTATAACGTACTCCTCCTGGCGCCACCGGTACCGGTACATCAGTGTCGAATGTTGAGTTAGCCGTTTTGATGACTTACATTTATATTTGATGACTTGGAGAGGTACATTCCATTGGAAATGACGTTACAGAAAATCGGGACTTTCGCTATTGTGATAACTTGTGCACTTTGACGACTTCAATGCTGTCGACTTAGGTGAGGTTTACTGTACGGTATTCAAGTTATCAGGTGTAGATAAACTTATGTCCATGACTGTAGAGTTAAGCCCGAAATTATTCATACCCCATGAAAAATTATAGGAAAGGTATTGAGAAAATATCTATCAGCTGCACTGGCACGTCTTGGGCTTCATTTAATGACTTTTAGTCAGAATGTACAGAGGTTGAAAAGTACGGGCAAAAACCAACTTTAAAATTTCAAATATTTGATTCGAAGCTGATTTCATATCATACATTACAACCTTGTCATTGAATCTCTGTGAAGAAATACTGGCATGAAATACCTTTCCATTTTTGCAGCATAATTTTGAAAAACTTTGATTTTGATGCCCTTTTCTCCATTTTTTGCCATTTATTAAATTTACTGTCTTATATAATTGAACGAGACAGTAAATTGGGTGGAGTCCTTTTTCGTTTGACTGTGTGGGCCTGAGGCATTAGATTTTTTTCAAAATTCTTGAAATTATCAAAGTTTCAAATGTGAAAATTCGATTGATATCTTGCAATTTCACAAAATCAAAGTGAGATTTTCGAAAACTTTCTTTACTGCAATAGGATGACATGAGGTCAAGTTCAAATCAAATATTTGAAATTTTAAAGTTTGTTTTTTTTCAATCAGTTTGTTTTCAATCTCTGTAGAGCGTTCTGACTAAAAGTCATTCAATGAAGCCTAAGATGTGCCAGTTCAGCTGACGTATTTCTAAATACTGGTACTTTTCCTGTAATTAGCGCAGCTGACCAAAGGTCAGGGCTAAAAATACGGTAATTGGTAATTTAGGTCATTCAAATAGTTACAAGCCTGGTGGCGACCGGGTTCATGAAGTGACGTTCAGATCATGAGCGGACTGCAGTTAGTTGCTGGGAGAATACATGTAGATGTTTTGTTTGGGCAGCAGAAAGAAAATCGATAGCAGGACAAGTCCTTACAATCAAACACAGAAAATCTTTGTAAATAACAGAAAAGACATGGAGAAAAAAATTTCTTCCACCACCCAGGCTCGAACCCATGGCCATACCATAGCCGTAACACTGAACCCACTGGACAATACTGATAATCCAAATGCAGTGCTGGCCTATATTCACCATCAACACTGACCCCTGACCCCAATTATCAACTCATCCATAAGGCATCCCTTTATTTAAGTCCCAAGAAGGCTACCTGAACATTCGTGCACCATATGTGTGTACACGACACATTGTCTCTCCATACACGTCGGTTATACGTGGATCAAACAAAATGGCGACCTGACTCGTCTGCTACGGGGCAATTCTGGACTTTTCTGCTGATTTCTCAGTGATGAAGGATTACATACGGTTGAAAATAAATAGGGGAGGAGATCTTGATACACATCGTTGTGTAAAGGTGATATATTCTGATTTTTTGCATGCCCTCATTATTTTGTACACAAACTTTGAGTTTTGTGATGCTCTATACATTCTCCATGCATCGCGATCGTGCCCCCAAACAAAAGTGTCGATTTCTGGAAAAAATGCAAATGGTACGTAAATTCGACTACACGAGACATTATTTGGAGTTACATTACACTTATTAGTGAAATTTCGCGCCAGTTGGTGCAATATTAGCGAGGTTGCGCACCTTTCCGTCTCCGACTTCAACTACGAGAATGAACTGCAGTGCGCTGTGGACATCCTTGATAAAAACGATTTAGACGTTTTCATTTCGTCAAACACCATAAATTGAAGGCAGAAAAATTTTATAAATGGGAAGTGCGGATAAATAATGAATATTGAAGTCGTTGAAGTCGTAAGCCTAGTCGTTACGACTTGAAACACGACTATAATATTTGCGACTTACGTGCACTTCCGATTACGAGTCAAAATTATTCTGCCACCAAGTTATGGCATTTTACGATTTGCAAACGTATGTCAAATCGTTTTTATCAAGGATGTCTACAGCGGACTGCAATTCATTCTGGTAGTTGAAGCCGGAGCCGGAAAGCTGCGCAACCTCTCTATTAACTGAAAAAACCCTTGTGACAAGAAGTGATCTGGTACGAAAATAACGTCACTTCATGAACAATATTTGAACAGTGTGAGCATGCATTGATTGATAATGATTAACCTTGCCACCAAGAATTACCGGTAGTGTTGTGGCTCGCTCACCAGTGGGGGCATCCAGGCAACCCAGTAGCTTTACCCTGTTACCTCGAGTATGTTGATATTCATATCATCATCTTCTACCGCATGTAGGGCTCGCAGTATCATTGGGGAAACACTGCTATTTTACTCATGTGCCTTAAACATGTTAAAGTCATGAAATTCATGACTTTGAATTTAAAGTTCGGGGACAGTTTTCAGGCTAGAGCATGTGCCTAAAATTTAACTAAATTACACCTAAAAATCAATATTGTCAGCTGAGCGCATCGCACATGGGCGACTTGTTTTTCATGGGGTATGAATAATTTCGGCTCAACTGTATAACACAGTTTCCATTGCTATGAAGGAGTGGTTAACTTTGTTCAAGACTTCATGATGTTCTCACGTTAGAAACTTGAAAAAGGACATGTTACTGAACATTATGGCCTGCCATTTGTCTGTACTACCTCATACTTCGTACGAACAAACCCATGGGGAACTTCGCCGTGACTTGTGTGTCCCTCGCAACTCGTGTTGCCATGCACCAATCAGAACACTTGTTTCTTTAGTTGTCAAAGGTGTGGGTGGGAGCAAGCCAACCTGGCTCCCAGATTGGCAACAAGCCAAAAAAACAAGCCGCTCGCTGTATATTTTGTGGTTAGAAAGTATGAGGAAAGAGGTCACAAATTGTCATTACCCATTCTATCAATTGCCATTTACTAGTACTCGCGTGAAATACGGTATGCTTTTGAACAAATAACAACAACATTTTCTACAAAGAGAAGGTTGGTGACAGAAAGACTTTATACGTGGTATTCAAAAATGTTCAGATTCATTGCAGATGCAGATTCATAACGAAAAACGTTTATTAGAAAAAACAGCGGATAAGTCGGTCCACAAACAGGAACATCCGGTTGAAAGCAGCTTACCACAGCGAGGTTCGCCAAGGGTTTGTGTGAGCGCGCGTAGTCGGAGGGTGGAGCGATATCACAACCTCTTTGTAGTCAAGATGGTTACTCAATACAAGATGTCTTTTAATGATTTTTGATTTGATTTTAATGATTTAGATTTGCAGTAGCGTAAACAATCAAGTGGCTGTGGCCTTTCCTGTGATTGTAATACCGTAAACCAAAATATTTTCGCATCCTAAATGTTCACGAATGGCCTAAAAATCCAGTATTCGCGGGAAGGAATTCACGGTAAAGGGCCTTATAAAAATTTTCTGCGGGGAAATTCATTCGCGAGTATCGCACCCTCAATAATAATCAAGATCAACACCACGCTTCTCAGGAAGGAGGAAGTTAAAGATAATTTATCACGGGTATTTTCGCCGGCCACGAAATTCATTGTTTATTTACATTTTGTTTGTTTATGTCCCGGCTTTCTTTGTCTTAGGAGTAAATTGTTGGTGGCATGCCCCTCTAGAAATTCTGTTGATTCGAAAAGTATTCATTTTGGTGGGTTGGCATGTCCCAAAAGTCTAAAATAACATAATGTAAACATCCATGTTTACAAACATTGAATGTAAACAATGAAGTCGTGATATATTATCTTTAATATTATCCTTGCATGACCTGTGCTATGAGCTGCATACCCTAATGCTTCTTATGTGTAAACACTCGATCGTTCCGGGCACAATTAGACTCCGGGAACAAATGGGGAATGATTGACGTCGTGATGGGATTCCCCACGCTGCAGCATTGGTCAACTAGTGCTGATGACGCTCACCGATATAGGATTTAGCGGGGAACAAAATTTGCGTTGCGTTTGACGGATGTCAAAGGTTGCACATTGTGCAGCAATTCGCATTTCACGAGAATTTTTCCTCGGGAACATTTCGCTTTAGGGTATGTCAGAAGTACCTTCCTTTCCTGAACGAGGACGTGAGGAAATCACATGGAGAATTGCTAATGCAAGAAACACAAATGACTGTCAGTACAGCAAACCAAAGAAGACTATTTCATGAAACAGTTGATGTATTTGTACTGTACAAGGTGAATTAGGCTTTGATATAACGAACTGTCTACAGGTACGGCAGCCGTACTCATAAACCCATTGGCTAGGGGTACGGCATAGTTTGTACACATGCGCAGCAACTTGCATTTCCCTAATAGGCCTGACGCAAAACAATGAACTATGATTTAAAACAATGGCGGCCTCTTTAGGCGCGATTTATCTTCCAGACATCGTTTGGGGAAGGGGGTCAGGATTTGATCAGGGTTTGATCGTGTCAGTATTATTTGGGCAGGATATTATTTACAGCACTGATTGTTGGGATGATAGAATTTTCCACACTCGACCAGCTGGCCCGCTGGCTCGTATAGTAGAGCGTGGGGCCGTGAATCTGGTGCGCCGGGTTCGATCCCTTGCGGTTGCACTTCTTTTACGTGCCTGTTTTTCTTTTTTTTTCTTTTTTGTGAAAAATTCTAAGTTCATTTTCCGTGCACATTCCTCGGGCGATGTTTGGGAGATTTAACAAGTCGCATGAATCATAAGACGAATTTGAATTTTAATTAGATTCATTTTGGTGTTGGCGGGAGGTCAAACTGTCGAAGTGACGTATGGGCCAATTCCTTTGGAAGTGCAACGACGTAGGCCTTGCCTACACTCAGATACTTCATGGTAGCCTACTAGTACAGTCAAGAACGAGAAAAATCTCTTGTATAAAAATCATGCTGGTACGGCACCGCTGCCGTAATAGCGGGAGAGTCCCGCTGTCTGTCGTATCCCTAGCCCATCTCGGTGAAGATACGGCAGAAAACTGCGCAGGCGCAGCGCGGGAATAAATGAAGATCTTTACGCATGCGCACTTCTTCTGCCGTATCAATAGCCAATGATTGTTTGGATACGGCAGTGCCGTATTATAATACGGCAGTAAACTGAACATGCGCAGTGTAATAACAAGACTGCCGTATCCCTAGAATTTATATTTTGGTGTACGGCTGCCGTACCTGTAGCCTGGGCCTTGATATAAATGTTACAAAAAGAACAATTTGGGTGTTGGTTCATGACGCATAATGGGGTACCGGTAAACAAAAGGAGGTGCTGACCATCAACTAGGAATCTCTTGAGGTCAAAAGAAGTCAATTGTTGGAGTCAGATGAGGTCGCAGAACAAATTCCCCTGAAACGACGATGAAGAGAATAAGGATTTTCTGTTGAAAACGATGGTATACCGTACAGGTGTAAAGTTTTTCAGTGTTTCCGTGTGTCAGTGTTCCCCCCTATTGTTCTGGAAACACTGCCAGATAGATCGACACGTTTCTCTGTGTGTCCTCCATTGTCGAGTCGCGGCTTATTCCGTCAGACAATAGCAGGGGGAACACTCACAGATGGGGAACGCTCAAAAACGTTACACCGGTACATGTAGTTCACTGATGAGTATTAGTGGTTTCGCAAATTTGGCGAAACACGAAGTACGGTACGAAATCCGAAATTGAACTTCATTTCCCTGGCCCGGCTGAATGAAGAGTCCAACAGCATTGGGTCAGTCGACTTTAGTAATCTTAAAAACACCCCTAACGCATTGAGATTTGCCATCAATGTGTGCCTGCCTTACTCTGAGGTGACGTCCGACATGATTCTAGTCTCATTGGCGTCAACGATCGTCGTTGTAGGCTATCACCACTTCCTTGCCGTGACATCCTTCCTGGAAAACACTTTCTGCCATCAGGATGATGATTATGTAAATTACCACCAGAGATAGGCTTATATATCTACTAAAGGCTAAAATCGTGCTCTATCATTTAGGAGCACATATTGTTCATACAGGGTGGTCCAAAAAAACGGACACGCATACTTCCACCACCCTCAGTCCCAAACCATTGGTATGAATGGCTAGAGAATGTTTGTAGAAGAAAATTGAGACCAAGATATCTCGATTCGGTCCAGTAGTTTCACCTCCAGAGCCATTTTTGTGAAGCAGAGTCAGTGGTCCTTGATAACTAACTTACCGGTGAACCGCGAACTCAGCATGATTGATAAAGGGGATTAGTTCTTTTGCAACAATGCTCAAGTTTGATTTTCATGTTCTACATGCACCTGCACTTCATTTTTAGCCCGCTTGGCCGCAAGGCCCAGCAGGGCTTATGCTGTGGTTGGGGTCATTGAGTGGTGGTCTGTCGTGCGTCAGTCCGTACGGCCGTACGGCGGTACGGCGGTACGTCCGTAAACTTTTGGTTCGTTAGCGCTCTAGCGCCTTTATTTTTTGACGAATCTTTTTTATCTTTGGTAGGTGTATATATGGGCCTAAGATCTAGATCGAGTTCGATTTTGACCACAGTTGGATTCCTATTTTGGCCTCCAGGGGGCGTTTTGTGAAAAATTTCAAAGGGCTATATTTTGATAATGGTTTGAACTATCACGTTGAAACTTTGCACACGTGTGCCTCTAGGTTATAGCAACCTACAGACAAAATTTTCGTGAAGTCCGATTCTTGACACTGCCACTAGGGGGCCAAAACCAAAATCACTGAAAGTACTGTTTCTCCCTTCCCAAGAGATGGATCTTTGTCAAATTTTTATCATGGGTATATCTAATAGGGATACATAAGATATAGTACTCAAGTTTTTAATTTGACCTACTTTTCAAGTTCACAGAGGTCAAAGTTCACCTGAAGTTACGAAATTGGCTCTTTTTGTAACGGTTTGACCTATTGCTTTGAAACTTTGCACGTAACTACATGTACCTCTAGGCTGTAACAACTCAGATGAATTTTCGGCAAAGTCTGATTCTTGACTTTGCCACTAGGGGGCCAAACTGCTTAAAGCCAAGCGGGCACAGTGCCATTGGCACTATTTTTTGTTTGATATTTCCACAGGATAATCGTTTTGTCAGTTTCAAGGCTAGGCTGTTGTGTATGCTCTTGATTGTTCTGAGAGGAACAATTCACCAAGGGCCTCGACCTTGCTTTACAAAATAGGGTCTGCAGCTTGAACCACTGGACCGAATTGAGATATCTTGGTGTCGTTTTTCTTCTAGAAAGATTCTCCATCCAATGACATCAGTAGTTTTGGTCTCTAGGTAGAGGAAGTATGCTTGTCTATTTTTTTGGACCACCCTGTATTGTGGAGGAGCCACGGTGGTGTAGTGATTCGGGTCTCCGACTCGCCGCCAGAGGTCCCGAGTTCGAATCCCAATGTGGCGGGAGACTTTGGGCAAGTCACTTTGACTAAATGGCCTCTCTCCACCCAGGTGTATAAATGGGTACCGGTTGGAAATGCTTCGATTCTAGCACTGTATGGGCAGCTCGTCGGACTTCTACTGAAAGGTTTAAAGTCGGATGACGCCTCTGACATTGTCATGACTGTTGATATCAGACTATATAAACCCAACATGACATTTTTGTTCATCCCAGCTGCAAAATTTGACTAAGTCTGGCAAAATGTACTGGGACGATGGTGTGTCAGTGTTAGATTCAAGATAGTTGACACCTACAAATTGGTTGAAAATACATGTACTAATAATGTATACTTTTACCACATTCTGTAACCATGGCAACCATATCATGTTTCATGTCACGACTGGCCTTCTCCTCTGGATATCCGGGAGTCCTCCGAGAGAAGTCCTCGCTGCTTCCTATGATTGGGGTCCGAGAGTGACGTCGTAGATTGTCATACATGGACTGAAAGAGACAGGATGGCACACTTGGGAAGTTCCCATAAAGAAAAATGCCTTAAAACCACACTTTGCAGGCCAAAAGTTGCACTTATTTTTTGTGCAAAACCATCTATGAGTAATACCCTATCCGTTGAACATGACCGTTATGCACTAAACACCAACGGTTTTCAGTGCATAGCGGACAAAGAATCACACTTTCCCTTTTATTGTATAGATGTGATCTGTTAGGATATTGTTCAAATGCACTGATCATCTCCAAATGGGATCAAATTACTGATGTATCGATGATATACGGGGTGATTTATAAACAACGTCATGATCAGTAGGCTACATCAGTAAAACAGCCAATGAGAGATTGTTATGCAACTTAATCCAAATATTTTGATCTTGTTGCAGGGGAATGAACCTCCTTTCACTTTCCTGGTGCAACTGTTCAGAAAGAAATTCCAAAAGCAACGATTTTGTACATAATACCAGAATTTTCAAATGTCTACATTTTTGGTACCCGCTCTGTATACTCGAACATTATGTAACAACAATTTTCACCATATTTTGATTTCTCATCTCTCTGTGCAACCCAGCTGCAAGTTTTAATTCATGATTTAACTTTTGAAGGTGAAAACTCCCGCAAAACATTGGAGGCATAGAAGTGTACAAATAATTTTTGGTTGTGGAAAAATCACAATATTACATATAATAGACCAAGGACGTTAGATGAAATATCAAACTTTCTTGTACAGTTTATAGTGGGCATGCTTACGCATATACAAGTTTTGAAAGGATTTATCGAAAATTACAACAACCCTGGCCTTTTTTCTAAGTGTACAAATAATTTTTGGGTGGACTGTATGAAATCGGTACCTTTTGTCCGGGTACGTTATAGCTGCGTTCACACTACGCTCTTATACCGGTGTAGTAGAATCTAATATCCCCCGATATGTGATGTCCCCCAACAATACATTTTACGGATTAAGCGGCACCATTGAATTGGACTCTAGAGAGACCAAGACCCTTAAGGCCTGAACCCACTGTCGCGTTTTCCCGCCGCGGTTTCATCACTGCCCGACAAATCCTTTGTTATAATATTCTAGGTCCGCTGCCTCTTAACAAAGCATTTTCTGCCGCTGCGTTTTCCCGCTGCGCGAAAACGCGTCACTGGGTTCGGGCCTTTAATCCTGTGACAAACAATGCAGGGCAGGGGGACATCAGGCGGGTGGTAGACTCGGGACCCAGTCGTTGTGTCGCTCCGGCCGCCGCACTACACTCCACAAACGACTGGGAAAGCAAGCTGCAAAATCAGCGGCTAGCGTACCGACAACAACAACGGATGTCCCACGAATGAGTTCAGCCAATCACAAACTGCGTCTTCAACGGCCGTCGTCTGCTCGTTGCAAGATTCAAATCAGCTGATTATATCGGAACTTTCTTCGAGGCCAAGGACGGTATCCTGATACCTAAGTTCGATGCTGTGTGCGATAAGCAGTACTTACGGAAAAAAAATATCCTGCTAGTGACTTTGAAAAGATTCTAGACGGGCGAGAGGCTCTGGTAAATTTCATCAATAACAACCAATCAAAAGTGTGCCAGATTTCCCCTAGTAGATTGCTTTCTGGCAATTTCATTGGTCGAGATGGCCGTTGTTGTTGTCGGTACGCTAGCCGCTGATTTTGCAGCTTGCTTTCCCAGTCGTTTGTGGAGTGGAGTGCGGCGGCCGGAGCGACAAAACGACTGGGTCCCGAGTCTAGCGGGTGGGGGCATTAGATTTTATCACACCTGTTTGAAACCGACTTGAAAGCGATATAAAGCTGTGTTTACCAGACATCCGGAATGCGGTATAGGGACGCGGAATCCCCGGCGGAAGCGATATGTTGTATGCGAAAATGCAATGCTTCTGCGTTCCACAATCCGCATAACGCGTTAAAATGTACGAACGCCAGTTTCCACCGAACGCGATTCGCTGACGCGCGTGGCAAATGGCTTTGTTATTTCCCGCCGCACTGCACGCAAACAAAAATTCCTGATGACGAAGACGACTCAGATGGAGATGGCAAACCGGACTACATTGATAATGATGATGACAATGACGGCATCCAATCTCACGCAGGTGGAAACAGGCCTTTAGCCGTTCAGACTGCAGTTGTCTTATTTATAACGGTTTCAAACCGCTCTAGCGAAACCACTTCACGAAGTGGTCTCACACCGCTTTCGCTGTGACGGTTCGGCTGCAACTTGTGTCTGAACGCCTCAATGCGCAATACCCGGTAACCATATCGATACAGCCACGCACATGCGCAGTATGCCACGTACTTTACAACGCATTGACATCGGTTGTGTGTGAACGGCCCTTGAAAGCGGTATGAAAATGCTTTCATTCTGCTAGTGAGAACGGGCACATATAATATTATCAAACCGTTTTCCGGGGACCGTTTCGGGGAAAACGGTTTAAGTCGCTTTCAGTGTGAACACAGCTTATGTCCGGGTACGTTTTGTCCTACATGTAGGTACCTTTTGCCCTAGGTACCTTTTTGCCCTAGGCACCAGGTCGAACTGAGGGGTTCTACTGTAGTTTTATGAATATGGGCCCAGATCAACATAATCTAAACATCTGATTATGAGGAAAAATAACCCCTGTTCAGCAAAGTGTCAACTTCTCACCTGTAGTTTTTGATACTGCCTGCTCTTTTCATTCAACTTCTCGCCCAGATCATGGTTGACGCTCTTCTGTTCCTCAATCTCTTGTAGTAATGATGCGTATTGTGACTTTAAGGACCTGATGCTTTCATTTAAAACTTTAAGACTGTGTTAAGGTCCATGGTGTGTAGTCTCTGAGCGTGAGATATTCTCTAATCTACTCTTGTTTTAGCCTTACTCACTGTGGCCACAAACTGACCACCCTGGACAGGGCAGTAGCCTGGTTAACGATGAAGTACATGTATTTTATATTGTAATGTAACTGATTATCATTTTGTGTGTCAATTTTGTGCTACTCTGTATCTTGGTAATGTAACTGAAGGGATTTTATATTGTAATGTTTAACTGATTATCATTTTGTGTGTCAATTCTTGGACACTATTCTTTCCTTAATTGCTCACTCATCCTGTCTACACAGGTTAGTTCCACCTTCGGGTTTCAGCTCAGTCTTTTCTAGAGTTTCAGATTGTAAAGTTCCACGTGAAAAAGACCCCGGTTGGGGTCGAAAATTCGTGAATTCTGGAGATTGACTTCTTGCTTATTATCGTAATGTAAAGGATACCTTTGATTTCTGTGTGGCACTTTAACATCCCCTGTTCACAGTGACTCTGAAACTGATCCAACTTATCTTTTGCACTCTTTGCCCGGTACTCAAGGTACATCCTTTCTTGATTGGCCTGAAAAGAATTCCTGAATGTGAATATAATCTGGCTGGTATTTTTCTTATATCAGTCATGTTTTAGTATGTAGTACCTCAACTCATAGCTGTCTACTGACCAATCTCGTACCCAGATCTACCTCATCGGAGGATATCTCTGGATAGGGCTACGACTTGACCAGAATTTCTGGTCAACCACTGGCAGCGTGCCAAAATATTTGTTTCACGCAATATTTCGTTATTTGATGACTGAACAATATCATATAGGCCTAAAAAGCAATATAATACCCCAAAACACGAAGTTGTTTGAGTATTAGAGCAATTTCAACGAATAGTTAGTTCGGAACTATTTGACATCATGCCGCGGGTGCCAGCCTCGGTGTGATTCGCCGCAAAATTAGTATATACAGTAAACTCGAGTTTAAACCACCGGTTCATTATGTTCATAAGCACACCCACATTCGAAATGGGAGTGAATAAAACATAACAAGTGTTATGCTGAATGGCTGGAATCGGCAGCTCAAGGCCTAGGCTGGCCTGGATTGAAACGCAACTGATTAAGTGAAGCCTAAAATCCATTTCCACCCTGTATGAGGCCACAAACAGAATTGGATCAGACGACAAGGGTCAGTTTCACCCTAGGCATTATAACCAACTATTCATTCCAGTGTGGGCTTGTGATTGGAGTAGCGATTCCACCCATTCAGCATAATACTTGTTACGTTTTATTCACTCCCATTTCGATTGTGGGTGTGCCTATGAACAACACATAATGAACCGGTGGTTTAAACTCGAGTTTACTGTATTGATGCGCTGATGTAAACAACGCGCATGCGCAGTATTCCTAAAGTAGTACCGGTTGCAGCCCTTTCCAGTGGTATTGTAGGTACATGAACGTAAACCCACTGGGGACGAGTTTGTCTCCAGACTACTAGTATTTATGCCTCCACCATCACGATGTTAGGCTGTGTCTCTGTCACAACACCCACCTGATACGTCCAAAATGAGAGAGCCCTGGAACATACTTCCATGATGATCTCGGGCCTCTGACCAGCAAGGGCCATTGATTTATACTGCTCTGAGGGATTCAGATCTATCCTTATCACATCAAACCTTCCTGTCAGAGCAGTTTTACCTAAAAAACAGATTGATTGTCAAAAATGACTGATGGAAATACCAGTTTATGTTGTGTTTAAAGTACGGATATCCTGCTTACATTGACATGCTTGATTAGCATAATTCGTCCTCAGCAGCAGTGAATGGTCAGTAAAGCCTTGTTTATACTTCGACGCACGACCATCGCTGGCGACCGACGTGCGATCTTGCGTTCGACGCCGACCCCGTCGTGCGATTTGGTCGGCGTCTAATCGCGAGGCTGTAATTACTTGAGTGATTTCATAACAGGTCGCCGTCGCTGAAGTACGCTGGACTGTGAATCAATTCCGCGAAGTCGGCGTCCAGATTTGATCGGGCATCGGACAACGATTGTCTTGCGTCGAAGTATAAACTAGGCTTTAAGCCTAGTTTATACTTCGACGCAAGGCCATCGGCGTCCGACGCACGATCAAATCTGGACGCCGACTTCGCGGAATTGATTCATAAGCCTAGTTTATACTTCGACGCAGGACCATCGGCGTCCGACGCACGATCAAAATCATTCTGTACGCTGACATAAGCCTACTTCATATGTTGGCATCCAGATTTTGATCGCGCGTCGGACGCCGATGGTCGTGCGTCGAAGTATAAACTAGGCTATAAGCCTAGTTTATACTTCGACGCAAGACCATCGGCGTCCGACGCCCGATCAAATCTGGACGCCGACTTCGCGGAATTGATTCATAGTCCAGCGTACTTCGGCGACGGCGACCCGTTATGAAATGACTCAAGTAATAACAGCCTCACGATCGGACGCCGACCAAATCGCACGACGGGCTCGGCGTCGAACGCAAGGTCGCGCGTCTGCCGCCAGCGATGGTCGTGCGTCGAAGTATAAACTAGGCTTTATTAAGGCCCGTTTCCAGATAGGCGGTAGCGTGAGCGTTATCACGCCGCTGATCGCGCGACGTGATAAGCCTAGTTTATACTTCGACGCAAACCCTTCGGCGTCCGACGCACGACCAAATCTGGACGCCGACTTCGCGGAATTGATTCATAGTCCAGCGTACTTTAGCGACGGCGACCCGTTATGAAATGACTCAAGTAATTACAGCCTCGCGATCGGACGCCGACCAAATCGCACGACGGGGTCCGCGTCGAACGCAAGATCGCGCGTCGGTCGCCGGCGATGGTCGTGCGTCGAAGTATAAACTAGGCTATACGCCCGACAAACCCGTCGCGTACTACGCGGCGTGATGCCTTTTCCACAAGAGCGCAGGCGTCAGGCGGAACACTGTGCATTCCACGCCCGCAAAGCCGACATCCTACGTGGTCAGACAATCAACATGGCCGATTCGGACAGCGATTCCTCGCTTATTTGTACTGCAAACATCGAAAATCACGGAAGAGACGGCATGACTTTTTGGTCCATGATAATAGGGAGTTTTCGCAAAGCCCCCGAAACGCCAATGGGAACGCCAAACCCATTGTTCGGTGCCACGAAGAGACCACCGAACAAAAGGATAGACGTCCGCGTTGGCGTTTCGGGGGCTTTGCGAAAACTCTATATTTATAAGACTCGCCGTCTATGGTGAACATCGCCATTTGGTTTGGAAGTTGTTGGACAAATGACCAAGCCACTTGATGATCACAGCACTTTATTCATTGTAATACAGTAGGTTTATCAATGCAACGCTGAACTCGCGTGCTAAATCACGCTGCGGTAGAACGCTCAAATGCCCCAAGCAGCACATAGGCGTTTCGCGCTGCGTGGTCAAAGCGTCAGCTTTATTATCGCACCGCTTATGTGGAAAGGGCTCTATGGAAATTCATTGAAAACATTTTAAAGCGTATCACGTCGCGCGATCCGCGGCGTAAAAACGCTCACGCAACCGCTTATGTGGAAACGGGCCTTTAAAGGCCTGAACCCACTGTCGCGTTTTCCCGCCGCGTTTCATCACTGCCCGACAAATCCTTTGTTATATTCTCGGTCCGCTGCCTTTTAACAAAGCATTTTCTGCCGGTGCGTTTTCCCGCTGCGCGAAAACGCGCCAGTGGTGGGTTCGGGCCTTTAAAGGCCCGTTTCCACTATAGCGGATTCCGCCGCGTCTTCCGGCGAGCGGAGCGGTTTTCACAGGCATTGGGATAATCAATAGGCCATTGTATTGTTACACCATCGAAGGACTATCCAAAGCCCTGTGAAAACCGCACCGCTCGCCGCAAACCGCCGCGGAATCCGCTATAGTGGAAACAGACCTTTAGGCCTGTATCCACTAGACCGGGTTACCGCTGCGGTTTGCCGCGCCGGGATTTTTTCACAGGGTTTTGGATAATCCTTCGACGGTTTATCAATACATGGCGTGTTAATTATCCCAATGCCTGTGAAAATCGTCCCCGCACCCTGAAATCGCAAAACGCAATGCGGGAAACCGGTCTAGTGGATACAGGCCTTTAGGGCCGGTTTGACGGGCGTTTTTTTCGCGTCGATTTTAACGCTGTTGGCGATATCGCATCCAAAACGCCCGTCAAAATGCCAAAAACGCCAACAGCGGGTGACATCGCCCGCGAGAGAAAAAAGCCATGGTAAAACTCGCCGGTGGGAAATCGCTGTAACGCTTCGGCGACAAAATCTCTGGTGAAAACATCAATCGCAGCGAGATGCGATATCGCTCTTCAGATCGCCAGTGAAAATGACCGAAAAGCCACGAGCGATGCCTATCGCTGTAGCGGCAAAAAAGCCATATCTTCACATGGCTATTTTGTCGCAAGGGATGAAGAATCGCCAGTGAAAAGTGAAATCGGCGACAACCAGCTAGTGAAAACAGTCGACTTGACCTACGGTGCGATATCCGTTTTTACTGAGCGCTAAAAAAGCGGCGATAAAAACGCCCGTCAAACCGGCCCTTTAAAGGCCTGTATCCACTAGTCCGGGTTACCGCTGCGGTTTGCCCCGCCAGGATTTTTTCACAGGGTTTTGGATAATCCTTCGATGGTTTAACAATACATGGCGTGTTAATTATCCCAATGCCTGTGAAAATCGTTCCCGCACCGGAAACCGTTGTAGTGGATACAGGCCTGAAGGCCCGTTTCCACTGATAGCGGATTCCGCCGCGTCTTCCGGCGAGCGGAGCGGTTTTCACAGGCATCGGGATAAGCAATAGGCCATTGTATTGTTACACCATCGAAGGATTATCCAAAACCCTGTGAAATCGCAAAACGCTATGCGGGAAACCGGTCTAGTGGAAACAGGCCTTTAGAATGTCAGAGTTCTAACCACGGCACCCAATGATTTGAATCAAAATTGGATCCAAGGAGTTAATGAAAACTTACAAGCGGGGCAGACCAAATTCTTGTTGATGTTGAAATCCGTTGAACCATCCTTGTCACAGAATATATCTGAATTTCAATTAAGGGATGGACAGTTGATTGGTTAAAGTATGTACGGTTTCTTTGTTCTTGTTGCTTCTATAGGCATGCAGATGGAACTCCTAAACATTGCTGCAGGCCCGATGGCTTGTAGATGGACAAAGATCATGAAGAACGTGTTCCCAAGCGTTTCTCTTCCTTTCCAGCTTCTGATATTTTCAGATGCAATAAGTCTTGTTTGTAATCATCAATACCAGTTAAAACATTACAAAGGATACGAGAACAGCATGTTACCTTCAAGAAAGAAAATATATGAACTCTGGTTGTGAGCCTGAAGTGTTCAACTTTCGACTCTAGATAGGGCCTACTCATTAGTAGGGCCGATATCACGTGTATGTGGAAGGATAACGCAAAAAATATTTTATTTTTTTGCATTTTAAGGCTGTCGCACACTGGAGCTATCTGCTGAGCAAAAAGTCAGTCCAGGGGCGGATCCAGGGGGTGCGCACCCCCCTTCCGGGCCAGAATGCCCTTTTTCGGCAGAGTGCCTTTTTGGCTAAAAAGTGCCCTTTCCGGCTAGCCTATCTTTTTCCGGCGTCAGTCTACGGCAACTAGTCGGCCTGGTCGGAGCCCATGTTCCTGCAGGGCCGTAAGAACAGGGGGCAGAGGGCCAGCTGCCCCCCCCCCCCCATATCGTATTTGGCTTGTCAAAAATAAAAAATTGGCAGGCTCTGCCCTTAGGCCCAGTCCCAAAAAGCCCAAGTCCAATAAACCACACTTACATGGCTAGAGTGTCCAATTTTGCTCTCAAATGCCGGGAGATGGCGTAAAACCGCTCTTATTTTCTAAAATTTTCCCAGGGGAGGCCCCCCGGACCGCCGCCGATATTTCAGTCTCTGTCCGTCCCGCGCCGTCCAGGTCGCTCGCACGTACGTTTCATCGAGATGCATCAACGCAGAATGTTTCAAACCAGCACTGTTTTTGACCAGTGGACCAGGGTAAACTTTTTAAATCATCAGTTTTACCAAAAATTCATAAGCGAGCGAATGAATTTTTAGCTCACCTGGGGTGAGCTCTTGTCGTGGGTCTGCGCCCGTCGTGTTCCGTTAGCAGGGCACGTTTCGTAACCGCTGAAGCTATTGATCTGAAACTTGGTACATATATATATACCCCTAGGTCAGATGACCTGCGACACCAAGTTTCGGTCCGATTCGACTCTTAGATTGGCCACCAGGTGGCGGAATCCGAAAACACAAAAAGTGTAATAACTCCTGAACTAATGACTGGATCACCTCCATATTTTTATCATAGGTGTATCTAATGAGGGTACATTACATATATAACGGGTTTTTGATTTGACCTACTTTTCAAGGTCACAGAGGTCAAAGTTCAAAATTTAGCATTTAAGTGGCACGTTTCCTAACCCAGGTGCTATTGACCTGGGCCCGGTTGCACGAAACTCACGACAGCGCTATCTTGGTGTTAGCACTAACTTGATGTTAAATGACGTAAAAGAACAATGGATTTTTACGTCATCTAACATGAAGATAGCGCTAACACCAAGATAGCGCTGTCGTGAGTTTCGTGCAACCGGGCCCTGAAATTTGGTATATATATACCCCTAGGTCAGATGACCTATGACACCAAGTTTCGGTCCGATTTGACTCTTGGCTTGGCCACCAGGTGGCGGAAACCAAAAACACAAAAAGTGCAATAACTCATGAACTAATGACTGGATCCTCTCCAAATTTTTATCATTGATGCTTCTAATGAGGATGCATGACGTAATAAGGGGTTTTTGATTTGATCGACTATTCAAGGTCACAGGGGTCAAAGTTCAAGGCCAATTCATACTTTGCGTTAAGTGCGCTTTGCGCTTGTCCGTTTCCTATGTGAGTGCGTGGTAGAACAAGAGGCCCATGGGCCTGGCGCTCAGCTGACAGTTGACTTGAGGTGTAGTTGTAGGTGAAGCATCAGTTCAAACCCACACTTCATTACCTTTAGTTTGATACCAAACATGACTACCTTGGCTCAACTAGTCTTTAAGTAGGTCACTAGGTCATGGAAGTAGGTCAGTTCAAACCTACAAGGTAGCAGTACACAGTTAGCCCGGATCGTCTCAATGGGCCGTTTGGTGAACACTTGCTGCGTCACACCAACATTCACACAGACAAAAATCAATATTCTTCGAGATGAACTCCTTAGTGTTATATATCATTGGAAAGCACGAAACTTCATCTTAATGGAGGAGACAAACTTGAAGGATGACAGGTATCCAGCTCCGAGTAAAGGCAGGATCAGTAGGTTGCCTTGGAGATCTGTCAACAGACCAGAGCTGTACACGTGGGTGATGAAAGCTATGTTTGGGTGAAAATATTTCTTAAACTAGACACCAGATTTTAGCGAAAATCCACATGAAACTAGCAGAAATGTCGTAGATTTCAAATGTAAAAAAAA
>NMRB01001080.1:97635-111491 GCA_002633025.1 Notospermus geniculatus | reverse complement strand
ATATTTGTATAAAAAACTGATAGGACAGATAGGTTTATAATTTCTACATCAGTTCAAAGGGAAATTAATGTCAGATCTGTTCACCAGGGGGCGGTATTCAACAAAATAAAAAGCAGGGGTATTTGAATTTCCCGCACTTTGAAGTTCCAAAATATGCATGAGTAACTCAGTAACTGGTGTCCTGTCCGACATAGCCAGTGGTAACACTGATACAGTGTTGAACCTTAGCTGATAAACATGGCCACCATGCTTTTCATCACTTGAGAATTTCAACATGCTGTTATAGCCTGACTAATCTTTCATCAGGTAAGGTAACATAATTCAACTCATTCTTTTATGTGTGGCAACAGTCTCAATGCCTAATTGGTAATTTACGTCATTCAAATAGTTATATTTGAACAGTCTCTGTGAGCATGCATTGATTGATAATGGCCTTGCCACCATGAATTAGTGTTGTGGTCTCACTCACCAGTGGGGGCATCCAGTGTTGATATTCATATCATCTTCTACTGCAGGTAGGGCTGCAGTATAATGGGAAACACTGCTATTTTACTTATGTGCCTCTTAAAGTGAATCGAAACCGAAAAAATTTGATTTAGAAATAGAATTTGAAAGGGGACGAATTTTCAGGAAAAAATGTAAACAAACTTCTCCAGAATGTCAACAAAGAAATTTCCATGCATTTTGATTGGCTGAATTTTGTGTTTACAAACACCAGCCAAATGTAAACAAAATCCGCTATCAATTCGCTTTAAAGTCATCAAATTCATGACTTTGAATTTAAAGTTCGGGGACAGTTTTCAGGCTAGAGCATGTGCCTACAATTCAACTAAATTACACCTAAAAATCAATATTGTCAGCTGAGCGCATCGCCCATGGGCGACTTGTTATACCGCTCCTTGCAGATTTTACGGGCGTGATTACACGCTGGTACATGTAGAATTGAAATGCGGGCACCGGCGCAATCGCGCCCGTTTCGTGGCCATCACTGGATGTAGATTAAAAGGGCTGAATCGGAGTGAATGAATTTGAATACAACCCAGACTCGGCAGTGAGATTCATCTCTTCTTTTTCAGATATTCAAGCCATGTCTAAAATGTAACTGTGCATAGGAACTTCAAGGAATAAATAAATAATGCTATGTTATGTATGCATCTGGGCAATGTCACAGAATTAGCAACAGTTTCGCCCAGTCTCTTATAAGTCCCCTGGCCTCGAATCCAAGTTCTTGTTTTGTAATCTACTGTAAAATGATTAGCTTTGTTAATTTCAGATCCAAGATTTGTGAATCAGATGAAGTGAAATTGTGGCAGTGTCTGAAGGATGTTCTCCAGAGTAAACAACTTCAACAACAGGTGAAGAAAGGACAGCAGGTGTACCTCAAGTCTGGCTTCGTACAAGTCTTAATCAAGGGACTGACGTCATCACATGATGTCGCTTATCTTGCTATCGATGTGTCGCATTGCATCATCGCCTCGTCATACCTGTCTCATCAACTCACAGCGAGATTTGACATCCTTGTTCAGTTTGTTCAGACAATTCTCGAGGTCTGTCTCTCATCAGATGAAGATCTTTCACAAGTCGTGGCTGCCATTCTTGCCAAATTCAGTCAGGTGCAGCGGCAAAATAATAATCAGAAAATGGTAAATACCACCTCCAATTAAAGGGAGACATCCGAAAGATATTGCCCGGCGGGAACTATTTGTTTTTGTTTTGGTTAGCATAGTGTCACAGTTGATACAGGCCCCTGGGAGCTATCAGTGAGTTTAGAACAGGTATCTAACCAAACGTATCTAAAAAACACAACACGTATCTAAAAACGCACTGTGAGCTCAGGAATTTGTGTTTTTTACAAACAAGCGTTTTTTTGGTTAGATACATGTTCTAAACTCACTGATAGCTCTCCAGGGGCCTGTGCCATAATGCACAGCGCCGTCTGTTCAGCGGTGACACTATGCTAATAATCAGTTCCCGCCGGGCAATATCTTTCGGATATCTCCCTTTAATATGTAGAACATGAAATAGAAACAGCTTTCTAAGGTGAAAGACATCGCTTCCTACCAGATTCAAACCCACGGACCCTCGCATTCGACATCAATCGCCAGCACTAAGCGGCAGCACGCCTTAACCACTAGGCCAAATCCCCATCTAAAAAAATGGTTCAATGACCTGTTAAACGAGGCATCCATCAGTACCCTGCGAGTAGTCCAAACAATCTCCGACCCAAACAGTTATGTGATTAATGGTTACCCACAGTCAACGTTGCATATAACGTACTGATTGGGACCAGCAATTTTTGTCCGTTATATGCAAAGTCTGTTATATACATATGGCCGATGCATTGTAAAACGGGACCGGGACTTCCAGTTTCAGTACGTTATAGGCGATTGTCCGGTATATGCAAGGCCGTTATTTGCAACGTTGACTGTAATATGTGATGTGAAATTCATGTACTGCATTCCATTCCTCAATTCAGTTTTTGTGTGTGCAGTATTGTGATGTTACTAGACAATTGAGAATAGTTATGTGCCAGGCTATATATAAAATGATTTTTAGCTCACCTGGGGTGAGCTCTTGTCGTGGGTCAGCGTCCGTCGTCGTCGTTGTCCGTTAGCAGGGCACGTTTCGTAACCGTTGGAACTATTGATCTGAAACTTGGTACATATACCATGTATACCCCTAGGTCAGATGACCTATGACGCCAATTTTCGGTCCGATTCGACTCTTAGCTTGGCCACCAGGTGGCAGAAACCAAAAACACAAAAAGTGCAATAACTCCTGAACTAATGACTGGATCACCTCCAAATTTTTATCATAGGTGTATCTAATGAGGGTACATTACATATATAACGGGTTTTTGATTTGACCTACTTTTCAAGGTCAGCAGAGGTCAAAGTTCAAAATTTTGCTTTTAAGTGGCACGTTTCGTAACCGCAGTGCTATTGACCTGAAATTTGGTACATGTATACCCCTAGGTCAGATGACCTATGACCCCAAGTTTCGGTCCGATTTGACTTTTAGCTTGGCCACCAGGTGGCAGAAACCAAAAACACAAAAAGTGCAATAACTCTTGAACTAATGACTGGATCCTCTCCAAATTTTTATCATTGGTGCTTCTAATGAGGATGCATCATGCATGACATAAGTAAGGTGTTTTGATTTGACCGACTTTTCAAGGTCACAGAGGTCAAAGTTCAAAATTTAGTCATTTGGTGGTGCGTTTTGTAACTGTTTGGGCTATTGACTTGAAACTTGGTACATGTACACCCCGATGTCAGGTGACCTATGACACCACTTTTCGGTCCGATTCGATTCTCCGCTTGGCCACCAGGTATCCAAAGCCACCAGGTGTCCAAAACCAACGTTCAAAGTCCAGTAACTCCTGAACTGTAACTGGATTGTCTCCAAATTTTTATCAGGTGCATCTAATGCATGAATGAGGAGAATACATGACCCTGGAACATTTCGATTTAAGATTTGTCATTTGTTTTTCTGGCACGTTCACCCAGGTGAGCACATGGTCCATGGACCATTTCATTATGAACATGTTAAAGCCACAATTAGAAAGCTATCTTCGAAAGGCAACAAATTCGGACAGTTTGAAAGCCATCCGTGCTGATTGTATTCTGACTTCCAAACTTTGGGTATCCAGTGTGAAATGAACTTTTCATTTTTCAGGTCACCAATTTATTGTCAGAAAAGTTGCTCATTCCTGCTGTAGAACTGGTGCAAAGAAGGAAGACAGATCAACGGTGGCAGGTGGTCGTCAGGAGATTAAATCAGATCATTGCTGATGGATTGTTCCAAAAGTTAGTCAGTGTTATTATATTGACTTAAAGGGACTAGGAAAAATTTTTCAAGCTTCGGTTATTACAAAATGCTAGTCTTTCATGATAAATTCCCACCGTCAATTCACTTTTTCAATTAAGTGTTAATTACTGGCACGCAGACAAATCAGTCATCACCACACCATGGAGAATTCACCACGTCACTGGGAACTTCTCGCTGTATGTTTTGTATGGAGCAAGCCTGTATGTTGATTAGGTTCCCAGTGACGTGCCGTGGTAAATGCTCCATGGTGTGGTGATAACTGATTTGTCTGGGTGCCAGTAATTAACAGTTAATTGAAAAAGTAAATTGACGGTGGGAATTTATCATGAAAGACTAGCATTTTGTAATAACCGAATCTTGAAAAAATTTTCCTAGTCCCTTTAACATGAACCAGCGTAGCAATCCTATCATTTCCCTTTAATTCTCCTCAGTCTACTCTTCCTCTGTGTAGTGGGACTAGATCTTCATTCTAAAATACATGTACCTTGGTATCGCCTGGGTATCTTTCAAATGGATAAGGCATTATACTCATTCTGAATGCTAGTGCACTGGTTTAGGTCTGGTTACACGACCAAGAACCCGCTCAGTGTTTCCAAAATGGCATCCACCATTATGCCATTTCTCACTTCGAGCATTCAGAGAGGCTGTGCAAAGAATGTCGGCGAGATGGATCAGGGCTCGAAAATAAGGTTTTAAGGCCTAAAAACAGCTTCCGACTATTGAAAATACTAGTATGGTACCCGTGGCGAGCACATTCACAGGATGCATGTGGCCAGAGGATGGCATTTTGCTGGGCGTCTCTGGGAGCGGGGAATATGTTTAGAGGGGGGCAACTCCTCGGACAATAATCTAGGCCTATGGGAAGCAGATGGCAGCAGTTTTTATGTGTTGAAGTTCCTATTTTCTGATCACCCTGCCTGGTTGAAGACAATGGGTTATACCTGGTTCCGTCGGCCACCATGGCCACCGTGTAGATGGTGTTGCGTACGCAGCGCCATCTGAACGGTGGCCAGCGGAACCAGGCTAGTGGGCATTGCAAATCATTGGAAGTTTCTTCGTGCATTTTATTTGCTTAAGGGTAAAAAAAATGTAATGCCACCCGCTTAAGGGGCACCCCCATGTCATTCTCAACACTTTCTGTGAAAATGGTGCCATTTCGATCAGAAACCACGGAGGAGTTCGTGTTCGAAGTTAATGTGCCACCGTCAATTATAATATAGATATGCTCTCTCTGGAGCTGTTTCTAATTCCTCTGAAGCTAAAAATATTTGAGCCGATCTGCCATTATCGTCTTTGCTTCGCTTGATGCTTGTGCATGCACTCTGCATGGGCAATGTGTACATGATGAAGACCAGGCACCAGTTTTAGCAAACGACTAAATTATGAGATTGAATTCACAACATCGGATTTGATTGGCCAAGTTGAGTGATGACATCGTAGGATTCCCTGACTACGCGGGTGGAATTGCCTTATCACGTGACCAGTGTGATTCAGTACACTGCAGGCCTTGCCGTTTGACGGGCGCGATTTTGCATGCACCTCGCAAACAATAGAAATTCTATTGTTTGCAAGGTGCATGCAAAATCGCGCCCGTCACACGGCAAGGCCTGACACTGCATAAATTAAACAGCCAGATGAGCCTGGCGCTGTTTATAGCGCCAGACAACCCAGGTTTTGACCTGCATCTGGTACTGTTGTGTGGTTGCTATGTGCAAAAGCGCCGTAGCGCCGCACTATTTTCGAGCCCTGTGGATACTCGTTGACCTATCCCAACCATGTTTTGTTATCCCACCGAACGTAAGTTCAGTAGGGATATAGAGAAACCCCTGTGCGTCAGTCAGTCAGTCAGTCAGTCCGGCTCTCAGTCAGTCCGGGCCTATAACTTTGCAACAAAGGCAGATTTTGGGTTCATGTTTGGTGGGGGGATGTACCATGGGCCAACGGTGTGTCGCGTGAAAGAATCGACCAAATCTGATTATCTACTTTGCCACCAGGGGGCAAAAAGCCAAAACACAAAAACTGTGATTGTGCCTTTAATACTGAATGGAATTTCATCGAATTTGTTTGGTAGGCTCACCTAGCAAGGGTACATAATATATCGTACGATTTTTTAATTTAATTGATTTTTCAGCCCTGTAGGGGGCGCTTTGTTAAAACCGCACAAGTTCCCTTCTGCTCTGTAACTTCTGAACGACTGAAGATTTTGGTTTCATATTTGGTGGGAGGGTGTATGATGGGCTAACGGTGTGTCGCGTGAAAGAATCGACCAAATCCGATTCTCCACTCCACCACCAGCAGGCCTCTCCATTGCATGAAGAGCACCACACCCTGTATTTTTTACCCTATTTTGGGCATCCCAATTTTTCTCTTTTTTTGCATAGTGACGATGCGGCTACGTTTTAATCCAGAATAAGAACATCGCAAATAAACTGGCAAAACTCATTTTTTCCCAAGAAATGTGTGATAACATGTGGATTTCCTTTGTTCATTGTCTAATAATGGTGCATTTTCAATTTTTTTGAATTTACAGATCGTATTTTTGGCACTGAATCCTATTTTGGGCATATTTTTTCAGGGCTTATTTTGGGCATGTGCCCAATTCACTACACCCTTAAACGGCCTGAAAAGCATGTAATGGAGAGGCCTGACCAGGGGGCCAAAGGCTAAAACACAAAAACTGCATTTACACCTTAAATATTGAACAGAATTTCACCAAATTTTTGTGTTTGGCTCATCTAGCAAGGGTACGTAATATATCGCACGCTTTTGGAATTTAATCGATGTTTCAGCCCTATAGGGGGCACTTTGTAAAAACCACAAAAGTTCCCTTCCGCTCTGTAAATTCTGAACGACTGAAGATTTTGGGTTCATATTTGGTGGGGGATGTGTCGTGGGCCAACGGTGTGTCGCGTGAACGAATCAACCAAATCTGATTCTCCACTTTGCCACCAGGGGCCCAAAAGCCGAGCAGCATTTCACTAATTTTTTTGGTTACGCTTATCTAGCAAGGGTAATTACCATAAAAATTTCCTTCCTTCTGCTCATGATAGTACCTTCGACATTGACGCAGTGACTTGCGACTCGAATATCCCTTCTGGTTCACAACATTTCAATGAACGCAACTTTCGTTCGGTGGGATTTGCACACACTTTGCGTTGCTCTTGTTTCATTAGAAAAATATCCTGCAGAAGGTCCATTGAAGAGAGCCCCCTGCTGAGCTCACTCTCATTTCGGCTCTTGCAACTTGCTGTGAAGGCTACACACAGATGTACACAATGTACGGGTGTGTTGCACAGTGCACGATTCACTGACATCGCGTCATCAACGTAGCGTCCTCCCTGATCTGTATGCCAGGTTGGATTGACTCTCAACACCTCATTTGCAATTAAATTGCACTGAATGTTTCAATTCAGGCATTTTAGAATAGATATTAAAGGAGTTAGATGCCGAAGTTGTAAACAAGCTGGTTTGTTTACAAACATGGTCGGCAAACTAGTTTTATTCCTTCATGCAGGTGGCAGCACCAGTAGCGCCCCGTGATCGTTAGACTGGTTCCCGGTCCGATGCAACTCACTCACGATATTCACGTCAGTACATATTACCGACAATAGGTGGCAGCACCGCAGGCGTCGCGTGGATAGAGAACCAGTGAGTGAGTGTTTACAACTTGGACGTCCAGCTCCTTTAAAACCTTGGTGTCGGGTGGTTGCGACGACAAACCCACTCGGGTGGTGCAAAAGTTCAGTCCAGGCAAACTCATCATCATCATCATCGTTTTTAGAGCCACGATAGCCATAGTTGACTTTGGGCTCCTCCGAGTTATAATAACGTAACGTAATACGGTGCCAAAAATACGCTTAGGTGCAGACGGTTAAAATAATGTTCTTCTGTAATGTTCTTCCTTTACATGTACTTTAAATCCTCCGGATCCATACGTCTCAATCAACTAATTGTTTTGTCACGACAAAAACTATTTACAAGTCAATAATAATATAAAATGTCATCCCCAGGCTAGTAATCTGACAATCCTTGTCCATCATTCAGTATCTGACTTTGTAATCAAACATTGTAGCGGCATGCCTCCAACATGTCCAATGCCTGTCCAGCTGAGCCTTGAAAGAGTCAACAGATGGTGCACTTACAACAGTCAGGAAGGCTGTTCCAATCGTTAATCACTCGTCGAGAAAACAAATTGGCTCCAATAGAGGCCTTGCAATGACGTCATCCTGGCGGCCATGCTGAGGGGCAAGTGGGCAGAGGTGTGAGCTGACCGTGACGTGGCCTGCGTGAAGTGCGCGACGCCAGTGTTTGACGTAACGTCATTGGGACATTTCGCTGCGCCTCTGCAGTATGTGCCCCCCAGCATGGCGGCTTGTGACGTCATTTGCAAGGCCTCTATAACAGTACGGGAATGAACCTTTAGTTTAGCCAAGTTTCCTCTGGTACCAGTGTAGAGTGCGGGCTCCAGTTTCAGATTGTTGTATACTTCAGGTATCCTCAAATACTTGAAAACCTCAAGCATGTCACCCCTACGCCTCCTGTGAATTAATGACCACAGATTTAGCCTCCTGAGTCTCTCTGGGTAGGGTAATCGAACACCAGATCTACTGCAAATCATTCTCCACAAAGCACCTCATGTTTTGGACTACATTTTAGCTCCAACCACGGTGGTTTGGTTTCGCAACCAAGACCCGACGCCAAGGGCTTAATTCCTTGAACCTCACAACCTCTTCATGACTTGTGTTGCACATGTCTTACTCAGTGACCTTTCTTTCCAGGGAACATTGTCAGATTTATGAAGCCTACATGAACCAAGTGGCTTCAGGTACAACAGACCAAAAACAACTGCCAAAATTACCTGACCATGTGTTCTCTGTTATTAGAAAAGGTCTGAATGCAGATGGGACGATGAAAACTTTTAATGACAGTCATGACATCGCATTTTATCTCCCAGATCTTTACACAGCATTTCAGAAGGCTTTTCCTGTCAGGTTTGTATTGCCCATCTTTAAAGCCCCACTATATTGAATTTTATGAAATTTTCAAAATGCATGAACTCATTATGCAAATTCCTGCAATGACGTCATCAAATTAGGCTGCCCATCCTTCTCTGACCAAATCCATGAAATATGTTATAACGTTTTAACCAGTTGGAATTTTTCAATGAAACAAAAACCATCTTGATCAGCATTATATCCCCTGTTTTTCGAAAGCTATAGGCGGTACTAGGACTTTAAGCCTTTACAATGCTCAAGTACAGACCTGATTTCACGGGTGAAGTTCCAGGAAATAGCGTCTCTGGCATTCCAGCATTTAAAAAATTTTCCTGCACAAGGGGGACACTCCCCTCCATCACTCCCCATGCTCACGCTGGGCCTCCCCTGCAAACATCAAGGATCTGAATCACCAGGCCAGTATTCAGTTCTGAAAGTAGGGGGTGAATGAGTATTCTTTTTATTCTGTGGGTAAAGGTGATTATTGCCCAATAACTATTAGCCGTGATGACCAGTACCATATGTTGACAATTCCTCTTAAAATGTCCTATGTTATATCAGAATTTGATATTATAAAAACCACTTTATAAGTGGAAGTTGTTGTTGAATGTATAGAACATTCTCAAATTGACATAAACGACCAAGATCTGCGCACTTCCGCCGAAATCTCAACCACAACCTCGGTCTGAAACTGAATGACGTTATGCAGACAACCCCACAACAGTGTCGTCGAAGATGCTGCGTCAGACTCAACCATTGCTGGTGAATCATGGATGGCGTCACATCAGCTGGTTTCAGATTCAGGTTCTGGTTGAGATTTCGGCGGAAGTGCGCAGCAGGGTTTCCGCCAGGATTGTCAAGGAGGGGGGAGAAAAAAAATTCAAAAAAAAAATTTTTTTTCGAAAAAAAAAATTTCAAAAATTTTTTGGGGTTTATTTGGGTTAAAAATGGCCTCCAGAGTCATTTTTTACACTCCAAAATGCAAAATTAGTCTTCCTTTTGCATGAAAATTGCATATGAAATGTGACAAATTAAAGAACAACACTACTGAAGTGAAAATAGTGATATTTGAAAAAGGTTAGTCTGCAAACTTGAGGGGGGGATATCCCCTCCTTGAAATTTTTGAGGAGGGGATTCATCCCCCCCCTCTGGCGGAAACACTGCGCAGGTGTGCGAATTTGAGAGTTGTCTATATACTGTACATTTTTTTCTTCCAGCTCACATGGTACTAATTTGCCGTTCAGTTTCCTGCGTCACCTGGTGGCCATGTTAGGTATTACTAGCCAGTCATGTCATCTCATCCTGCCTGGTGACGTCATCTTTGACGTCATTCATCGCTTACTAAGGTTGACTTGTGAAGGCTGTATACATGACGTCGGTGTTGATAATGAGAACCAAGGACAAGAGTTAAAGTGGTTCAGAACACTCGCAGAGAAATTGCTCTCACTTAGAGGAAGGTAATCATTGTAATCTGCTTTGAGCTGATGAATATCTAAAGCTAGCAGCAAACTTCACCACTTTCGTTGCTCATACAGGCAATTTTTTGGTTGGCAATTTTTGTTAGGGTTGCCGGTTCAGAGCAGACATCACGACTGACTGGTCTCGTGTGCTACTGATGGCAATTCCCATTGCCAGATGGCAACAAGGAGCAATTTTCATGGTGAGAAAGCAAATCAGTTTGATTCTTCGCAACTTGTGGCAACTCGTGCAGGGTGCATGCAAGGTGTTAAAAAGTCGTAAATTTGGCACTTTCATTTTCAAAGCCTTAAAAAGTCTTCAATTTAATAATTTCTGTGGGAAGGTCTTAAAAAGGTCTTAAATTTCATATCAATGCAGTTACCGGTATAAAAAAATTTGGCAGGAAATGCCGGGAAATCGCATCTTTGGGCTTCTAAACTCAAAATTTTTCGGGGGGTGGGCCCCAGACCCCCACCCAAGTACCCGCCTTCTTGACCACGTTCGTCTCCTGTCATTTTTTCCTGCCAGATTCCCTGCCAGGGATCTGTTCGGGGTGTATGATCAAAGAATGTGGTGAAGTATGCTGGTAGCGTAATAGTACCGGGTAAAAACCAAAAGAGAGACAAAAGTGAAAATTTTGTTGCCCTCAGAAGGGGTCGAAATCACGTGCTTTTAAGCCCAAATTAAGGCTGAAAAAAATAGAGGGTGTATCACCTGGAATGTAATCTAAAGCCCTGAATCGTGCAAGTCGGATCACGCCCACACTCCTGTTCAGTTCGTATTTTTTATTGAGGATGGCACTTTGGAACCATTTCCGTCTCGGCCGTTTTGCCCGTCCTCAAGCCAGAAGTTCGATTTTTGTTTGACTTTTAAACAACTCGGATTTTATCCACCTTACACAAGACGGATTTCTCCTTGGATGAAATTCTCTGGTTCACTTGAATCCATCTTATCATGCTTATGCGTTTTCTACTGTATTATCCACTTCAACATGTAGTTCATATGTTCAAAGAATAAGGCAGAAATTCCATGTTATTTTTGAGGTTTTCTTGCAGTGACTCTCCCGACTGGTACAACTGTTTCACCACTCTCCTCTCTCTCAACCACGACATTCTCTCGCCAAAGATAACAGAACTTTGGTCCAAAGCTTGGCTAACAACACAAGAAACCTCTCCACGTGTGATTAATGCACAAAACAATCTCTTTGGCTCGATGGTCAGAGTATATATAACATTGAGACAGGTGCCAAAGTTAATAACAAAGGTCTTCCAATTGCTGAAAGAGTCCGATATTTCAACACCAAAAACAACATGGCCGGAGACAGTTCTTGAAAGGTCAGTGAATAAACATAATCTTCTCCACCTATTCCTCTCCCTGCAAACCTGCCTGCGTTGGTCGTCGTGTCTTCAGGGTCCATTCTCCACTGTCGGTGCCTAATACTGTAAAGCAGGAAAATTTCGCGAGAGTGTAGGCACAGTGGAACACACGGCACAGTGCACGATTGGGAGTGGGTGGCAACCGGATGCATAGTAGGCTCTATACACACTATATAGGCCTAATACTAAACACGGAAGTGATAAACATGGTCTGTGAAAAAAAACTGTGAAAAAAAGGCAGAGACTCGCGAAAATATACTGCCGCGAATATGTCTATAATTCTTGATTCCCGAAAATTGCCTGCCGCGAATTTATCTTGCTTTACAGTATAATGACTACATGTTACCTACATTGAACCCTCAGGCAACCCAGAGGAATCGGAACCAGTCAGTGTTGGTTTAGGCCTAGGGTGGCTTGGAAGTACAGTTGGCCTATTCAGTAGGGGAGACCGGGGCACATTGAGCCACTTTTTTAATTTTGGCCCCTGGACTTTTTGCTTGCGTTGATTGAGCCATCCTAACACATCCATCATGCAGTTTGGTTTGTTGGCTAACTATTGCCATTGAATGTTTTGGGCTTTTGTAATAATAAAGCAATGAAACGGGCAAGTGAAAAAAAGAATTTTCCTGGCTCAACCTGCCCCGTTACCGGGGTAGTTTGAACCACGCAGTGGGGCACATTGATCCACTCAATGAAATACAATAATTAGGCACAAAAACTTATTTAAAACCATAAAATAGTGTACTGAATGAACAATATGAACAAGTTGATTTTTAACAAGGCCTACTGGCTCCAAATTTTGACCTGGTAGTAACCATGGCAACTGAGGACTGAAAATAACATTTAAAGCTCCTACCCTCCAACCAAAATCCTCCACTACCATGGAGTCGCTTGTCATAGACTACAGTGGAATAAACTGGAATCAGCTCCTCCTATAGACCATGTGCAGCGACGATTATGACGTCACCGCGACGTCGAGATGCCGCCATTTTGGACGGCACGTCCAACGCATTCGTAGCGTCAGATGCCGTCCAAAATGGCTGACGTGCGAATTATGACGTCAATGATGACGTCACGTGCACATGGTCTATAAACAGTCATTTGGTCATAGGCAACTGATGAAAACACAACTTCAATTTAACCACTAGTATAATGCCTAGTTCAATGTGCCCCGGAATGGGTGGCTCAAACTGCCCCGGCACGTATTTTATTACAAATTTGGCCTTGCTAGCTTCACGCATGAATCCACATCACTGACAGTTTCCACACAGGAGCACAGTTCCATGTTGCTTTTAAACATTAATCACTTGGACCTACAGCTCCTCTAGATAATTAACAGCTACCTGAATACCAAAAAAATGATAAACTCACTTTTTAGGCCTCAATTATTTGAATTGTGATCAATCAAAACTGGTAGCACAGAATTTACATGTGGTCATTCGAGCCTACCCGGGTCCGCACTTTGGGAAGATATGCATGTGCAGAAAGCGTAAATCTGGCCATTTGTGATTCAGCAACAGGCATCGGGAATAATGACGTTGTCATGGCTGTTTCCACCAAAACCATTGACAAAATTCGACCAGTAAGGGTTGATTCATACTCCGTCCGGATTTTACGCCGACTATAATCAATTTTTAGCTCACCGTGGTGAGCTTATACAATGGTTGTGCGTCGGTCGTCCGTCGTCGTTGTCCGTTAGCAGGGCACGTTTCGTAACCGCTGAAGCTATTGATCTGAAACTTGGTACATATATACCCCTAGGTCAGATGACCCACGACACCAAGTTTCGGTCCGATTCGACTCCCAGTTTGGCCACCAGGTGGCGGAAACCAAAAACACAAAAAGTGCAATAACTCCTGAACTAATGACTAGACGCAAGGACCCTGAACGCCGCGTAGCGGCAAACGCGCGAAGCGCTACTGATCAATACCACGGGTCACTCACTCTCATTCCACCTCAGAGACGGGCTCAGGCGAAATGTGATAAATTTACCCAATATGCCGGCGTTACGCGGTGTGAAGGCGGATTTTGTTTATGGAGGGCCGGACAAGTGTATTTTGGAGTGTCCAAGTCGGGTAGACCGTTGAAAAGTGTTACGGATTATAACTTTGAGGCTGTTTTAGGTTGGGAGAATTTTATTGCAACGTCATCGGGTCAAAGGTTATTTATCACCGAACGTTTCCGAAGTTCGCCGGTG
>NMRB01001080.1:65797-91326 GCA_002633025.1 Notospermus geniculatus | reverse complement strand
CCCCCCCCCCCCGACCAAACCAAGCAAATATCTCACAATATGAATCTCCACCCAGTCTCCACCCTTTAATGTAAAGCAGATTTCACCCTTTCACTCAGCCAGTGAACCTTCCATTCAAAATTTTCCTGCCTGGGGACCATCAAATTTGCTGTCAAGCAAATTTCTCAGTTCTAGTTCATCCTGTGACCCCCCAACATGGGGATGTCTCCCTGCACCCAGAGTACCTGGCGATTTCAAGTTTTATTCCTGGTATTCAGGGTTACCGCGCATCCTTGAAAAGTCTTAAATATGAACAAGCATTAGGTCTTTAATTTCACACTTTTGCTCTTGAGGTCGTAAAAATGGTCTTATTTCATTTTCAGAGTGTTGGGAGTTTTTAAAACTTGGTTATTTTTCTCAGGGATCCGGAGTTGTTATTGCAGGCTACCATCATTATCGATCATGGCGACTAGCCCATTATCTAACCATAATACAAAAAAAATGAGTGGCTCGGTATCAATTTTCCAATAAAAAGTCATGGAGAAGACTTAAAAATGTCTTAAATTTTATTGATACAGATCTGCAGGATTCCATTTGTGAAGATTGCTTAAATTGAATCAACATTTTGCTGATGATCTTTTTTTCAGATAAAATCTTGCTGCTGATGTCCATCATGTTTGACACGTTCCTCGTCAACGTCAGGACGGCGGACTTCAACTTTGCTCTGGTGACAGCAGAACAAGTGAATTCCCTGATGATGAAGACAAGGGACTCCATTCTCATTCCAATGGCAGAGAGAATATCAAGCAAACATGAGAGAAATGAAGATTTTGTGAGGTCCTTTCTCCTATTGACAGCTGCTTTCAATAATCTTGAACTTTTATTGAAAATGTATGCAAAGAACTCGACCAGCTTTGATTCATCAAAGCAGTCAAATGATGTCATGAAAACAGTGGATGATGTCGGACGGGAGAATGTGATTTGGTCTTTTTTCACTGTAAGTCACCCCACCTTCTTCTTTACCACTCCAGTAATATTCACTCATGGGTTTTTATGGCCTACTGGTTAACCCTTTGAACCCAACAGGCCGGAAAAACTGGCTTGAGATAAGGCTACGGTAAACCCGCTAGTACATGTACCTGTCTGACAGCTAACAGTTGACTAACTGGGCCATCTCGAGTCACGAAGGGCTGTATCATGTGATATTAACCCCTTCCCACGTGAGGGGTCTAATAAGGCGTCTATCTCAGTTCACCAAGAATGGTGTCATGCAAGTAACCTCCTCCCAACCAACCTAGGCCTAGAATATCAGCTGAGCTCCAGGCCCATGTGCCTCTTGTTATAGGTGGAAGTGCTTGCCAGGCAGTAGGGGAAAAAGCCAATATTTTGGAACGTCCCATGAAATAGGTATGATACCAAAATATAGGAACGATTGCAACGCCGCCTAGTTGCAATCATTTCAAAGACTTCAACAAGCCTTTCGGCGACATGGTTCACTAGAGGTTCAACCGTTCGGGTTAGTACCCGAGTAAAAACTCGGGCTGGGAATTCGGGCTGGCTTTACTCGGGCTGGAGAAACTCGGGCTAGCTTGACACAGTCGCCACTGTCTCCCCTGCCAGCTGCTCAGCGCTGCATAATTAATGAGCTAGACGTCCAAGACTACGCTTTTACTGCATAAACAGCAGTTAGCTGTGCAAATAAACAGTTCGATCCCGTCTTAATCTTCGTTGGAGGCAAAACCTGCTCCCAATCACAACTTTTCGATGCCTTTTTGCGACGGCGGCGAAGGCTAGTCGGAGGACTCCATTTTCGTCTACTGTTTACATGATTAATGGGGTCGAATTAGGCCTTAATTTTCATTGGTCCATACTGATCGGTGGTCATGAATATTCACTAATGTTTGCTTGCCATTTAAGACTAATTTCTGTGTATTCGACAAGCATTTGCTTGCCAAATAACCACTTCCTTCCTTAAAATCTATCTGGCTCTCGCCGTCGCGTTGCGCGCAGCGATGATGTAGTGTTGCATGTGTAACATAGTAGTTTAGGGCGTATTAAGAAAATGGCGCCCGCCATGGAGGGGGACAGACCGAAAAGGTCACCCCCAGAAAACATTGTTGGCCGAGGCCGCCGAGGTCAACAATGTTTTTTCGAGGGGTGACATTTCGGTCTGTCCCCCGACATGGAAGGGTGCCATTTTCTATATCGTACCGGTAATGCGTCACAACCCGTCTCTGCGGCTGTGCCCGGCAGTGACGGAATGCGTGCAGACGACGAATCATTGTCAACCACGATTTGGAAAAAAAATTCCTGCGTTAGCTAGGCCTATTAGGAGTTGAATAACGAAGGAACAAGCCGTTCGGCGACATGGTTCACTAGAGGTTGATGAACGGCTGTGGGAAAGTCAGTGTGTGTTCAATGAGTGTGGTGAATAGTCAGGAAAGATCGTCTGTCTCGCAGCACATCATCTGCATGGACTCATTCGCGTGACGTCATCCTATGACGTCACAGTTATCGTGACTGTGACATCACAGTTATGACGTCACTATGACGTCACAGTTCTCGTGACGTCATATTAAACTTTCGAATCCTTGGTAACGACAAAAAATGGCGTAGCTGCCATACCCTCGTACGCATGTGCTTCAAGATAGTTTTTCTCACAAATGATGACAAATACTTGTTATTTCGGCGTGATGAACGAAAAGAAGCTTTGTTATCAATTGTATATTGTTATATTTACATATCAAGGGAATGAAATATCTTCTTCAGAAATTAGAGCGGAAACGGCCAAAAATAGCCTCTTCCAAGCTCTCAAATTGCTAATATCTAAAAAAATAGGCCACAATATTTGCCAAATACCACGCAGACACGGGTTTATTATACAAAAATCATACCCTACAAATTTCAGCTCAAAAGGTTATACCACAGCTGAGAAAATCCGCGAACATTAACCGTGACAGAAAATCAAGGATGAAAATAATGGTCACTCTAGTGAACCAATTATCTCAAGGACTACACTGAGAAGAACACCAGTTAGAGGCATATAAGTTGCATGCTTTGTACAGTCATGGATACCAGAGTGAACATTACCTTTTTCCACATGCATTGAGACATCTCATTTGTGTCTTCTGCTGACGTAGCTCTCTTAATTGACGTCTCCCAAAATGGAACTAAATCACTAAATGCTTTCATAACTCAAATTCCAGTGGATAAATCGGAAAACGCGTCACACAGTTTTGTAGTATACTTCATGTAGTTACTTCCAAAAGCAACCTCATAATGCGCTCTCTCAAATCTGTTTTGCACAGGAGGCCTTATGTCGCTAACGGGAGGAGCCATTTCTCATTAACAAAGCAATCATCCCAATATATTCGGACGTACTCGAACCAACGCTGCGAATTAAGGAAGGATCCCTCTCTACCTTGATTGTAAACAAGTGTTGACTCACCATTGTGGCGGGAACAGAGCACAATGCCATTGATTTGTGAGTCAGGTATACAGAGAGAGTTGAAGGGATTTTACCTGTAGCAGCGTGGCAGTCGTCCCAAAATTTCGGTATCGTACCGATTTAATGGGACATTCCAAAATATTGGTTTTTCCCCTACTGCCAGGTTTTCGACACACTGCGAAGACACGGGTCTCGAAAAAACATGGGGGTTTAGAATAGGTGGAAGTATAGGTTTAAAATTTGGGAAAAGTCTCAATTTCTTAAAAATGGCCACGGTCGGCAGTACACTTAAATTAAAAATGGCCAGGGTAAAAAGGAATAATACAAATTCCTTTCATCACAGGCCTTATCCAGTACCGGTAAGCCGTGAGGGCTCTATACTTTGGAATGATTTTAATGTCTGTTTCAGCTGCTGACCTCTGTGACTGGTCTTCACACCATGTTGTGTACACAGTCTCCACCCAGCGCCATCGAAACCAAGGTTAAAGATCTCATGTCAGTTCTGCCTTCTATGAAATATCCCGAAGCAGAGTGGAATGGACAGGTAACTATAAATCAGAGACGAGATTTTTCCTTGCAAGCGAGGTGAAATATTGGGTCTTAAGGTTTATGCAAATCCTTAATAAAAATTGGATGTCTGCATCAAGTCGCACAGAATTGAATTGATGAAGCCAGATGCATGCCGAACGATAAATCAGTTCCGAAGATCCATCCGAACCTTGCTGTCACACATTAGTCCAGCTTGGTATCACGATCCTCCGCTAGATCGATATCCAATCGTGGTACCAATCTATCATTAGTCATACTGTGAACTGGCTGAAAGTCTCGTTTTTCATTTTCCTTCAACAAATAAAAAAATACTTAGGCCTAATAAACTTCAGACTGCCCAGAAAGGCTTAAACGAGCGGATTATGTCATAGGTACGATTGTGTCGGTCGACAGAGACGTTCGACAAAAATACACCGTGTATAGGCCACTAGATTTCCGAGACAATTTTGTTGTCGGTGCGTCATCGCATGCAGAAGTTGGGTGTTCTATTCTCACCCAACATCGGCTGCTTCTCCCCATGTTGTCTACCTAATGACACACGAGGTCCTAAGGGACGCATGAATAAATCGTCCCGTTTAAGCAGATTAGCCGATCCCGACAAATCAGTACGACAATTCTGATACGACTCTGTCGTACCGGTACAACAAAATCGGCTCGTGTAGGTGCAGACATTTGGGACAGGGTCTACAGGTAACTTGATTCCATCTTTCTTGGTGGGGACAATCAAATTTGCTGTAAAGCAAATTTTTAAATTCTAGTTATTATTATTCCCTATTATCACTTGTTAAATCAAGGAAAATCAAGACGCTGTCCTTTCTAAAACAGTACCTAATGTGGAATTCATCATCAGTATACTCCCCAAACTGATTATTACGATCTCATATAAATCTTGAACAGGGATTGCTGGTTTTTAGCTCACCTCACCTCTGTGAGGTGAGCTTCTCTCATGGTGTATCGTCCGTCGTCGTCGTCGTTAACAGGGGTGGCACGTTTCTAAACCGCTTGGGTTACAAACTTGAAATTTGGTGTACAGGTACCCTATGGTAAAAACTATCTCTGGACCGAAACTTAGCGCTGCTGCTTGTACACTCTGGCCTGTAGGGGGCGCTTTGTGAAAACCTTCTTTTGGCCGTATCTCCTGTTAGCTAGAACTACGAAACTTTTATGGTGGGTTCCTCTGATGAGACTACATCACATAAATCCCGGGTTTTTGATTTGACCTACTTTTCAAGGTCACAGAGGTCAAAGTTCAAAATTCACTGTTTGGTGGCACATTTCATGGCTGTTTGACATAGAGTTTTGTGATTTGGTGTGAAGATATATCTAGGCACCCTGCACAAATGCACCAAATTTCAACCCGATCGGACTTCAAATATGGCCGCCAGGAAGCCATCTTGAAAAATGGACTTTGACCCACATTTTATAAATAGGAATAGGTAGGATGTTTTAACCTTGTCAAACGATGTATCTAGGTACCATATAAATATATGGTAAATTTCAGTCAGATTCGACGTCAAATATGGCCGCCAGGGAGCCATCTTGAAAAATGGACTTCGACCCACACCTCATAAATAGTGGTAGCTAGGATGCTTTAACCGTGCCTAAATATGTGTCCTGGTACTGTCTACTTATTTTGCCAAATTTCGGTTCGATTGGACTTCAACATGGCTGCCAGGTGGCCATCTTGAAAAATTGACTTTGGCCATGTCTCACCGGTAGTAAATGTTACGATGTTTCAATGTTGTCTAAATATCTATGCAAGTATCCTGTACATTCCTGCTAAAATTTCAGTCCCAACGAACATCACACATGTGGCCACCAGGTGGCCATCCTGAAAAATAAATTTTTGACATCTGCGGCCTACATGACCTAGACGGGAAAGCAGTTTGTTCACAAATACCTCTTGTATTCATTGTATTCAGAAATTGTACTCCTTCTGGGTGCCATCACCTGAGTTTATGTCATTGACTGATAATACTGATCAGATCATAAAAATACTTCTTCTTGGTGTGTTCAGCTTTATCTTATCTGTACTGGTCCTTCAACATTTACCATGAGAGTCACAGTTTCACACTTAACCACGGAGACTTATCACAGAGGTGAGCACAATGGCCCTGGCCATTCATTGTTCTAAAACCTCAATGATATCAACCATGTCTAGCCACTTCGCCATGGTGAACAGCTCGGCAACTCAGCTTGATCCGAAAGTTCATCCTGCCAGTGACCAGGTTTGACTTTTGGATCAGTTCAGACCTTGATCCTCAGTAGTGCATACCAGTTTTTGGTTCATCCCGAACTTCATACCGATCAACATTGATCTGAGCTTCAACTTGGGGATGATCCTCTCTGGTGCATACGGGCCAGTTACTTTTACTATGATTCTGAACAAGAGCGAAAACTTGCGCGTCGGCCGTAAAATGTGATAATATTACTGTCAATTACTGTCAATTGGATGTGAATTGAATGGCATTTAGGGTTCATAATGTTGTAAGCTATACATAATGTTAAATTAACATTCAGAAGGGATTAATTTAATCCGTTCTGAATACGTGGTCTGATGGTCAGTGGCGCTGGTCACATGATCAGTTATCCAATCCTCCCATGGTTCATAGTGGGAATATCGATCGGATCTTCAAGGTCGTCGTGTGACATGTGTGATGCGCAGTAGCAGTGCTTGACGTGAGAAGGGCGCAATCACGCTCACGCTCGATTTGCTTCTCAGCATCCTTGAAGTTCAAGCGCGAGTGAACAGCTCTCCTTCACAAGTGTGAACAACTCTCCTCGAGCCTTTGAGGAGCTCAACTGATTGAGCTCCTGCAGATTTCAATCGTGAAGCGATGCAGTAAGCGATCTGCGCACATATTACCTGTGTGGAGAAGGAATAATCGTCAATGCGGAGATTGGTCGCGTTTGCACATGAAATACGGTCAGATAAGTGCCGCTGGCTGGTTGAAGCTAAAAGTACTCATAGTAGCCTAATAGCCGGTTCCCTCTAGGGTCCCTTTAAGCCTAGGCCTACTGAAATTGACAAAATGTTGGTCTCAAGCTGCCAAGTTGTCAGCGACTCAGCACGCTGCACTGGTTTCGTGGTGACGGATCACATATGAGTATCATCTGTTTCACTAAATATCTGGACAGAGTGTGGTCAGATGTTGGTCCCACCATCTTGGAGGTGATATGCAGGATGTGGTTAGATGTTGAACCTGCCATCTTGGAGGTGACATGCAGGATGTGGTCAGATGTTGGTACCACCATCTCGGAGGTGACATGCATGGGGATTTCTAAAGTTGATTTTGAATTTTAAAATGTTTCTTCAGGTGTCCACAGTAACAGCTGATAATTGCCATGTTGCCATGTGGTCCTGTCTGTGTGACAACCTGCCGACCCTCGTCCACTTTGTTGATGAAGCGAAGATTGATGAAGTCATCCACATCATCATGAGATATGTAGAAGAGGATAACGGGAAGCTGCAGTAAGTTCTGGGTCCAGATAAACCAAGTCCTCACAACTTAGCGAGCACGCAAATCTATTGTTTGGCAACAAGTGAACAATAGCACACTGTTATGCTCGTTATGTTTGAGGGCTTGGTAAATCTGGTTTCTTGTTCATTGAAGAATTAATTTTTAGCCCGCTTGGCCCATAGGCCAAAAGGGCTTATGCTGTGCTTGGCGCCTTTAGTGGTGGTCTGTCGTGCGTGTGTTAGTGCGTGCATGCGTGCGTGTGTCCATAAACTTTTCCCTTGTCAGATGGATAGCGCCTTCAGTTTTTGACCGATCATTTTCATATTGCATATGGGTGTGTATGACCACAAAATCTAGGTCAAGTTCGATTTTGGGTGCGATACGATTCCTACTTTGGCCAGTAGGGGGCGTTTTTTGAAAAAATTCAAAGGCCTGTATTTTGCGAATGGCTTGAGCTATCACGATGAACCTCTAGCTTGTGGTGACTTGCACACAAAGTTTCGGTGCAATCTGATTCTCCACTTTGCCACTAGGGGGCCAAAACGAAAATATCAAATTTTTCCTTGTCAGATGGATAGCGCCTTCAGTTTTTGAAGGATCATTTTCATATTGCATAAAGGTGTGTATGACCAAAACATCTAGGTCCAGTTCGATTTTGGGTGCGATGTGATTCCTATTTTGGTAGATAGGGGGCGTTTTGTGAAAAACTTAAAAGGGCTATATTTTGATAATCGTTTGAGCTACAGTAAACCCTCGCTTTAACGTACACGTCGGGATCCACGCAAAATGTACGTTATAGCGAGGTGTACGTTATAGCGAGGAAGGCTTTTGGCGTGTCCATTTTGAATGGCGAACGTGCACAGGGACCTTAGTGCATGTATGCCGACCGTCGCATGCAGACTATTTGACGGCGGTACCAGTTTTCGCGGGTCTTATGGCGACCGCCGCGACTGCTTCACGAATATCGCAAAAAATGAAACAATTGGTACTATTCTATGATTTAGTTTGGATTTTACCACAATGTTTACATTCGGCAGCATCCAAGTTCTGCGCCGCAAACTGGGTCAGACGGCAAACTGGGCATTGGTACCTTTTTCGCGAATCCGGAATAGATCTACGCATGCGTGTGGTGCCTGCTGGGAAGGTGCCTTGGCAGGGATATTGTCCATTTAATAGTAACTTGAGAGCGTGTCTGACGAACCTTTCATTCTTTTGATGATGAATTGTCATAATCAGGCCTACTTACAGTCATAACAGCCAAACAAACTAAGCATGAAGACAACTCGTGTTAATTGACCCAAGCTCATTAGCGTGGTGTGACGGGGAGACATACAGTTTATAGTACATTATTGTACAAAGTATACACTTAACATGTACAATGATCGGCTGAGTCTGCTGAGTGCGGGGGATTTCAAGGAAATATAACATTTTGGGTAAAAATTTGGGGTCCATGGAAAATGTACGTTATATCCGGGAGTACGTAATAACGAGGTACGTTATAGCGAGGGTTTACTGTATTGTATTGAACCTTTGTATGTATTTACCTCTAGGTTGTAGTGACTTTCTGACGAAGTATTGGTGAAATCTAATTCTTGACTTTGCCGCCAGGAGGCCAAAACCGAACTCACAAAATCTGCTATGTATGCTTTGGTCACAGATATTGTCAAAGATGGCTTGTATTGGATTCTGATATGGCTTATGCTTTCCACCACTGTGCTAAAAAAGCCAAGCGGGCACTATTTTTTTGATTCCTTTCTTGGGCCCCTTTTCCAGTAGAATTTACACCCTGATAAAACGTTGTAAAGATGTTGGCTGTTCATGTACCGGTATGGTTTATCAGTGAAATATTTTGAAATTCCTCTTTGTGTGATACTTGTATGCCTAGTTTGTACAGTACAGGTCACAATTAACATCCCTAAATTTGCGTAAATTACGCGTAAGTCACTCGTAACTTACGCAACAACTCACGAGCTATGTTACACGTATACGAGGTGAGTTACGCGAATTTCGCTAGCTACGCAGTAATTTACGAGGCGAATTACGCGATTTTGGCGAGTTATGCAGTGAATTACGCGAAACCAAAGCCGTGAGTTGCGCGTAAGTTCGGGTAACTTACGAGTAACTTACGCGAAGCCGTAGGGATGTCAGTTGTGACCTGTACTGTATCTTATATACATCATGTATTTTCGTCATCGCATCTGAGAAGAATGGAGAAAGTCTAAATCTCGGCATTACTTTTCCAGGGGATCAATAACTTCTGTTTGTTACAACTTCCTGCGAGATCCGTCATTCCGTGAGTGTCGGCCATTACAGGATGCAATCGTCCGATATTTCCTGTGGAATGTCCATCAAGTCTTTGGCTCTCTTTCATCACCAACCAGGTAGGCAAAATTTACTATATTTTTCTCTCATTACTCTATCCAATACCAAACTTTCATGTCAGATTTACAGCCCTTACTGGTCCCTTTTTAGCTCATCTGTATGAGCTCTTACAATGGTGCAGCGTCAGTCATCATCATCGTCTATTAGCAGGGCATGTTTTGTAACCGCCGGGGCTATTGATCTGAAACTTGGTACATAAAAAAAACCTACCAGTAGGTATAATGTACTCAGTTGGTTTTCTTGCCCTCCGTGAGGTCAAAAAATCTAAGATACACCTTTTGCATAATGTGACAAAAGGGTCGTCAAATCCTTATGCCATATCAACAAGCCACTTCCCACTTGTGGTTGTGGTTTGTTGCTCATTCCCTGACCTTTTATAAACCAGTGCATTCAGTCAATTGGCTGTTCTCTTTCTCCTCCACTTAAATAAAAATGGGACAAAAAAACAAGAAAATCACACATTTCATGCAAATAGTTCAACAAAATCAAAGATCCTCAGAATGATTTGTCTATGAATAATAAATAACATCTTTTCCTTGTCGGTATAGCAAAAATCAGAGAGTTATTCCGCTGCTTTGTTTTCCTAATTAATGAAGTGAATATCACATTTCCTTCTTGTCATTGTGTAGTTGACATTATAAGGTATTACACCTGAAGTTTTCGTGAAAATCAGTCAACTGCAACGTAATGAAAAATTTGTCGGGAAAATGTTCTGTAAGTGAACAACCCCTTTGAACAGGCTGCCATGGGTTTCACACTCAGCCAGAAATTTCACTCGGCCAGGGGTTTCACACTCAGCCAGAAATTTCACTAAGCCAGGGGTTTCACACTCAGCCAGGGGTTTCGCACTCGGCCAGGGGTTTCACACTCGGCCTGGAGTTTCACACTCGGCCAGGGGTTTCACAGTCGGCCAGGGGTTTCACACCGGCCAGGAGTTTCACACTCGGCCAGGGGTTTCACACTCGGCCAGGGGTTTCACACTCGGCCAGGGCATTCACACTCAGCCAGCGGCAGAGCTTCGTACCCCTACGTAATTTACGTATTTGCTACGTAGAAGGGATGCTGTTTACGTTACTACGTTTTTGTCTCAAATTCTACGCAAATTTTCCCCATCAAAATACGTAATTTCATTGTGCATAAATACGTTCAAACTTCAAAATAAAACAGAAATTTTCTCCATCAAAGCCTCCAATCCATCCCCAAAATCTTTCCCTGAAGTTCTTGGGCCTTTACGGGGGTTTCTGTATGAGCAGAAGGACATGCCCCGACCGCCAGACGCACTGGATCAGACCCGACATGTGGTGTCTCAAATTTGATCATCTGAGCGTCTTACTGAGCAGATCAGCTCTGCCTGGAGCAGGGCTCAAATTTCCCCGCGGCAACTGCCGCCGAATCGGCGAATATTGCCGTCGATTACCTTGATCAACTGCGGCAACAATTTGCCGTGGATAAAGCTGTGATGCTAACTTACTTTTTGCTAAGAGAATACAATCGTTTCTTGACCACTTGTTGACAAACCAACATGATTGCACTGGCGAGTTGCCAACAATCCCGACTTGAGGACAACTTTCACTTCTACAGTGTCCTGAACTTTTGGTTTTACCTCTCTGGGATGGAGAGAAATCGCCTCAAACACTGTTTGGTTGGATTTCTGATGAAATTTCCTTTCCAATGACATAAAGTTTGCCCGTCTGGGTCATTTTTATGATGAGATATTGAGTCGATTTGTGTGAATAGGCTACAACCGACAGTGCACGCAGAGTTGGCTTCGCGCCAAACAGCATCTCCATGAGTGTGCCTACCTACGATGTTGCTGGTCAGCTGGTCTGACTAATTAACAGAAATAAGCTATGATGGACACTATGAGAGGCTCATATTGGGTCTTTTTGTTCAATACTCTTTTGATTTCATTGCAGGCTTTACTTAGATAACCATTTTGGGGCCAAATTATCATTGACTGAGTTGGAAGAAATGTCAAGAGGCTGAGCCAATCAGAAAATACCTTGCTTTAATATGGTGTATTAGGCAAGTTAGGCGGGAAATTTGAATTCACTTGTGGAGTCTAATGAATGAGAGGCCTTTCACAGCCACTTATCTGACTGTCTGTGGCTTGAGAGAAGTTTCTTCCTAAAATTAGGGCCTAGTCTAATCTCTATAGGCCTAGGGCCAAGTCTTTAGGCCTAATAATAATATAGATTTGGTCATTATGCTCACTTTTCGCCAATTTTACAAGGAATATTCTACAGGAGTGTGGTCTAGGAAGGTGGGAAATTCAAACTCTCATTGAAATGACAGTATTTTTGTGATGTAGAACGAATACTGGCATCAGTCATCTGTTGTTTACAAAGGATAGGCATGAGCTATTGTGGAAATATATCCTGTTTAACCCCTTCCTGATCCTACACAAGCTAGATAGGGACAGTCTTTGCTTTTTAACCCCCCGCTCATTACCGAACCCTAATAGGCCTAAATGGACTAAAAATAAAATGTGTCTTGGGCAAGAGCCATTAATCCCAACTGTGGTTTAGAACCGACTTCAATAGTGATCATCCCCGTCCGCGAAAACGGCCCCGCCCCCATTTTTTTTTCAAAAAAAAATTTCAAAATTTTTTTTTCAAAAAAAATTTTTTTCAAAATTTTTTTCCTTCAAGTTTTTGTCCCATATTTTGACAATAATTGACATCACTTGTTGTTCAGTTGATATTGCAAAACAGTTTATTTGCAATTTTTGTTCTACTACAAAAATCGTTTCTCAAATTACACATTTTTCAGGTTTATATTGGGTTACTACACATGAACCTGGTAAAATACACATTTTTGGGGGAAATTTTACACTTTGAAAAAATCTGGGGTAAGCAGCCCTGCAGCGGTTTCATACTCGTCCACTGGCATCATGAGGCATAGAACATATCAGTTTATACATGTAGCTGTCCTCTTTGTTGGTTCATATCAAAGTGTTGAGAGATAGGCCTGCTAAGAATGGGAGAATCTCTACCTTTATAAAATCACTTGAGCTCTACAACAGTTTCCTTCGTATCTTTTAGTCGGAAGAAAAGACGTAGAAATGTGCTAACATCTCTCGATGTCTTTGTGAATCTGTTACAAACGTCACCACCAGATGGCCCGCTAGACATTCCCAGAGTCGTTGAGGAGTTCTTCGATCATACTTCCTCGTCCCTCGTCCCTCTCTCGACCACAATCTTGGGTAAACTGCAGCAGAATTTAAAGGTATGTTCACGTCCTGTCGTGGAAACTGAGTTTGTTTCCTCGTCAACAAGCCAAACATATAATGAGTACAGTACAGATCCCAATGACATCCCTACAGCTTCGCGTAAGTTACGCATAACTTACATCCTGGTTGCGCATAACTCACTGCATAAGTCATGCATAAGTTACGCCTAAATTATGCATGTAATACTGCGTGAAATGTCGCGTAACATACATGTAAGTTATGCGCAACTTAAGTGCAGTTTATGCAGCTATAAGACCTTGAGTTATATAACTTGCACGTAGCATAGTTTGCAGCTAAGTTACGCACAAGTTATGCGAATTTAGGGATGTCGGTTGTGATCTGTACTGTAGTATGGGATTGTAAACTTTCATGGGAGATGAATTAATTATCTAAACACAAGTTAACTACATGTGGAATGACACCCCAGATAGACAAATCCCAAATTCCCAGATCTGCGCACTTCCGCCGAAATGGCAAACAGAACCTTGACCTGAAACCTGCTGACGTGACGCAATCCATGATTCAGCAATGGTCGAGTCTGATGCAACGTCATCGAACTCACTGTCGTCACATGGTCGTGGGGTTTTCTGCGTCACGTCATTCAGTGTCGGATGGTTTCAGACCGAGGTTCTGTTTGCCATTTCGGCGGAAGTGCGCAGTTCTTCCTCGTTTTCGTCAATTTGGGATTTGTCTATAGGGAAACCATTTTAGTCATGATCCATCGATAAAGACACCCTGAAAATGAGTCAAAGCTTTGTGGCCTGGTTTGAGGTCTTATATAAGGTTGAGAATTTCAATTTAGCAGTAGGGTGACTGTTAGTGTTATTCTTTTAGATTCTAAGCTGGCAACCTCTTGAGTTCTACCATGACAACAGAAGAGGTGACTGTATTGCGGGATTGTTGGTGATTCTTCTTACCATGAGATGTCATGATGGGTCAATCAGTGTCAACTTATCAACAATCTGCCTTCAACTTCTCCATGTTCTCCTGGCCGGCGGGACGCCCGCCATCATCTCGCCGTCTACAGAGAGATTTCTAATATTGCTGTATGACTTTGTGAAGCAGTGTGACTCTGATTCGAAGGATTGGCCCGTTTTCTTGACGGCATACAAACAACTTGTTGGTTGTTTGACAAGGAATCACTTGAGATGGTCTGCTGGCTCCTACCTCATCACATTTATTGAAAAAGTAAGTTGCATCCGAATTCACTGAATTCCTTTCCGGTACTCCCAAGTGGGCACATAGTTATAATGATCGGATGTTCGAGTTCTAGGCCTACTTTATATCTTATTGGTATTAATGAATGAAACCGCCACATATACTGTATCTGATGTGTTTAGTGGCCGCGGCCGGGAAGATCGTCGTGCCTAGATTTTCCAATTATACACGTTCCCGACCACCAAGTAGAGCGCATAGGCGTAACAAATGTCTTTGAAGCCTAACTTTACATAACCACATTGGTCATGTTGGTCAGACATCCCGTGTCATTTTTAGCTCACTCGTGAGCTTTTATTGTCCTGCAGCGTCCGTCGTCCGTCGTCGTCGTCATCGTCCGTCGTTGTCCGTTAGCAGGGCACGTTTCGTAACCGCTGGAGCTATTGATCTGAAACTTGGTACATATATACCCCTAGGTCAGATGACCTATGACACCAAGTTTCGGTCCGATTCGATTCTTGGCTTGGCCTCCAGGTGGCCAAAACCAAAAACACAAAAAGTGCAATAACTCCTGAACTAATGACTGGATCGTCTCCAAATTTTTATCATAGTAGGTGTATCTAATTAGGATACATAACATATATAACGGGTTTTTGATTTGACCTACTTTTCAAGGTCACAGAGGTCAAAGTTCGACAAAAGTGACGAACCTGATCTTCATTATTTCACCGAGCATCTTCATATCTTGCATAAACATGTATTAGAGGGGTACCTTCAAAACTACCGAGTTTCGGCCCGATCGGACATTCAATATGGCCGCCAGGTGGCGTAACCTGAAAATCGACCAAGTGCTATAACTCAGGAACAGCTTGACCCAGAGTTCTCGAACTCGATATTTACCTCCCTCTAGGTGACCTTTACAAGCACGTCAAATTTCGGCCTCTTTAAACTTCCAATATGGCCACCAGGTGGCGTAACCTGAAAATCATCAAATGTGCTATAACTCAGGAACGACTTGACCCAGAGCGCTCAAATGTGCTATGTGGCTCCCTCTAGTGTACCTTTATGTGCATGTGAAGTTTTGGCCCGATCGGACATCCAATATGGCCGCTAGGCGGGATAACACAACAATCATTGAAGTCCTGCCACTTGGGAATGACTTGACCCAGTAGTCTTGAACGTTAGTTGTGGTGTTGATATTTTTGGTGACTGGGAGGGGAATGTCGATGGTAGTCAGCTGCCCTGCATTCAGTGAGACTTTAGTAAAGTCTCTCTGAATGCAGGGCAGCTGACAGGGATCTGTGGTTATAAGTATTTATTAGCAAATGCAGATTTGTAGGGAAATGGAAGGGCTGGGGAGATATACATCCTGCGAGAAAACGTTTTCAGCAAAAAAAATAAACAGAGAAACTGACACGTGAAAAAAATAAAAATTGCTATCGCAAGGCTCGAACCCGGCGCCCCGGATTCAGAGCCGGACGCTCTACCGATGCGCCAGCCGGCCACGTCATGACGGTGGCTGCTCAATAAATGTTTATAAACATATCCCAGCTACTCAACATATTTTTATGTTAATTAAAAAGGACGTTGCAAATCAGAATAATCTTCCAAAAATCGCATTTCACAACATCCACAGAGCAAGTCCCCAGCAAATCTGTCAGCATATCGCTACATAATGTACCCATCTACTTTCACAGTCACTAAAAACGTGAACCAACCGTCCGGTATGTTCCATCTGAACATTAGACGCATTTCATCTATGAGTCCAATTCTATTGAGTGACCCGTGAAAAGTCTTTGGCTAGCTTCGCTGTTGGCCGCTACGCGGCACGTTGGGCCCTTGCGTCCAGATTGCTCATAACTGACATGTACCTCTCTCTGTCATTACACTGTATGTCCAAACGAGTGAGCACATGGTCCATGGACCATTTCATTCCCATTAATGAAACGCGATGAACCTCCTATGGGCTGTTTAACCCTCTCCAAAACCATGCTGTGGTGATTGCAAAATAAGATGTCACCCCTTCTATTTGCCGAAACAACTGCAAAAATAGTCAACACGATTAGTTATGCATGAGTAAAATCGCGTACGAAAAAAAGTTGAGTCACCAGCGTGAAAACAGGCCTACATTGTAGACCTTCGTTGTGATGGATAAGCATGTCATGTTCTTAGCTGTCTTGCTCCTCCCGTTGGTAACGGAGCTAATGATGAGGACGATACATGTAGATCACCAAGAATCTCCTGCCAGAATGTGTTCAGGATTATTGGCTATGCTTGGCGTACGAGTAGACTTACCGCTGAGGAACCCGTAGCCCAAGCTGCAGATGAAGTCCTGGAAGTTGGGGATGATGATGGGGGCATTCAGTTTTTAGGTGAGAACGAGTTAGCCATATTCGAAAACGATGATTTGGAATGAATGGGTTAACGTATGGTTTAGGGCCAAGCTTCAATAAATCGTGTTTCTATGAACTTGGTATGTTATTTTCTCTTCAGTTCTCCACCCCGAGGTAGTTGTCGAACATGACCCTTGTAGGATTGCATATCATTCACTACTACGGCCCCTTTTGTTACATGTAGATTGCTTTTTAGCTCACCCGTGAGCTTTTGTCGTCGGTCAGGGTCCGTCGTTGTCCGTTAGCAGGGCACGTTTCGTAACCGCTGGAGCTATTGATCTGAAACTTGGTACACATATACCCCTAGGTCAGATGACCTATGACACCAACTTTCGGTCCGATTCGATTCTTGGCTTGGCCTCCAGGTGGCCAAAACCAAAAACACAAAAAGTGCAATAACACCTGAACTAATGACTGGATCATCTCCAAATTTTTATCATAGGTGTATCTAATTAGGATACATAACATATGTAACGGATTTTTGATTTAAAGTTAAAGTTTGGGTTTATAGTCTGATATCAACTACGGTAGAGGTTCTCATCCGACTTTACACTTTAACCCCAGTCTGTGCTGAAACCTTTCAGTAGAACTCAGATGAGCTGCTCATTCAGCGCTACAATTGAGCATTTCCGACCGGTACCCATTTATACACCTGGGTGGAGAGAGGCCAGTGAGGTAAAGAGACTTGCCCAAAGTCTCACGCCCAGTGGGATTCGAACCCGGGNCAGGCCTTGCCTTTTGAAATTCCCAGGAGAGCAATTTATAGCTCTCCTAGTGTCTGCTAGGAGAGCTAATCACTCTCCTACATCGCGACACCCACAGCTCTCCATGAATGTCCCCAGGAGTATATATCATCCAACCACTTAAGCCAGCCAGGCCTAGGTCCATAAAGTTTTGTAACTAAGACAATCAGTCTCTGACAACGCTGCATTATATTTAAAAGAATGTCCTGTGCATGTGCCCCTTTAATTCTATAAGCAGTTTCCACGAATCAACCTCCATCAACGTCCTGCTGCCCCATGAGCAGCGGACATGACCATCAAAGCTTTGAGATCAAAAGCAAACTGCAAACCACTTGACCTACAACCGTCAATCATGCTGGCCTGGCCGTGATGATCGTTTCAATCATGGTTGTGACTTGTTTGGTATAACATTGTTGGTCAACGTACAGTGAATTACCGTCAACTCAAGGTGAGACAGAGTTCAGCAGCGTGGGCCGTGATGATTGTTTCACCAACAGATGTTATAGCTTGGTATAACACCTCTTGGTCAAAGTATGGTGAATCACTGTCAATTTGAGGTGAGACAGAGCTGAAGTTGTGACTGACGATCTTGTTGATGCGGGTATTTGGGCGGGATTTCTTAGAAATGCGAGGGGCGCGATCAACTGCTCTTCTCAGCCGTAATTTACGGGCGCTTTGGGGCGCAAGCGCGATCGTGCCCCTCAAAAGGCAAGGCCTGAATATGGCCGCCAGGTGGCGTAACCAAAAATCATCAAATGTGCTATAATTCAGGAACGACTTGCCCCAGAGCGCTCAAATGTGCTATGTGGCTCCCTCTAGATGACCTTTATGTGCATGTGAAGTTTTGGCCCGATCGGACATCCAATATGGCCGCCAGGTGCCATAACCCCAAAATCATTGAAGTCCTACAACTTGGGAATGACTTGACCCAGATTGCTCATTAACTGACATACACCTCTCTCTCTATTATGTTCAAACGGGTGAGCACATGGTCCATGGACCATTTCATTATAACGTGTGTAATTAGAAAATCTAGGCACGGTGATCTTCCCAGCCGCGGCCACTAAACACATCGTATACAGCATATGACATCCTCCACAGCAGGGGTTTATACGTGTACGTCGCTCCTCTTTGAGGTAAAACCCCTGCTGTGGGAGGATGCTATGATTAAAGCAATACCGGTACCTTTTTAGTTTCGGTCCAATTCGATTCTTGGCTTGGGCAAAACACAAAAAGTGCAATATTAACTTCTCAACTAATGAAAGGATCGTGTCCAAATTTTTATCATAGGTGTATCTAACATGTCTAATGAGGATACATGACATATGTAACGGGTTTGTGATTTGACCTACTTTTCAAGGTCACATAGGTCAAAGTTCGAAATTTTGCCATTTGGTGGCACATTTCGTAACTGCTAGGGCTATTGACCTGAAACTTCATACAAATACAGCCCTATGTCTGTTGACCTTATGACACCAAGTTTCGATCGATTCGATTCTTAGCTTGGCCACCAAGTGGCAAAAACGAAAACTCAAATTCATTGTCATTTGTGACCCACTCTGGCGAAAACAGTCGCATGACGCTCAGAAGGTGAGCCTAAACAAACCGAGATGACACCAGGAGAGAATGAAAGAAATAGATTCTTTCAGATTTCACAATAGGCAGACAGTACTGAAACTGACAAACATTTGGTCTTAAAGGACCACTGTATTGCATCTTTCTGTCGACAGCCGGCGCCACCGGCACCATGCTCCAATACTGTAGTTATGCCTTTCGCCCCAGTGTTGGAGAATGTATGATTACAGTCTCGGTCACCCAGCCGCTGGGATCGAACAAGTTTGTGTAGCAGTACTGCGGAACGAAACGGCTGGCTGCGCGAGACTAGTTGCATGCGGTAGTTTACCAAGTCGTTAATAGAGGTCTCCCCCTTAACGCGGGTACGTGTAACGCAGGATTGGGAAGCAATACTGTGGTCCTTTAATCTGCCAAGGTAAGAGCGACATGCGTCTGGTTTTGCCAGAGCGGGTCACATTTGTTCTGTGCTGACTTTTGTGGAATGTATAGGAATAACATCAGTGTTTCTCCCAGAGGGGGGGGGGAGAGGGGGATGATCCCCTCCTCAAAAATTTCAAGGAGGGGATATCCCCCCTCAAGTTTGCAGACTAACCTTTTTTAAACATCACTATTTTCACTTCAGTAGTGTTTTTCTTTAATTTCTTACATTTCAAATGCAATTTTCATGCAGAAGGAAGACTAATTTTGCATTTTGTAGTGTAAAAAATGACTCTGGAGGCCATTTTTAACAAAAAAACGGAAAAAAAAGTTTTGAAAAAAAATTTTTTCACAAAAAAATTTTTTTTCGAAATTTTTTTTCTCCCCCTCCTTGAAAATCCTGGCGGAAACCCTGAACATTAGCGAATGGTGAGACATCTGATGGTCATCTACTGAACTTGTTGAAAAACATTGATCGACGATCTTTGGCAGTGAAACAAATTGTAACATCGGTAACAGTGGGTTGGAATAGAATCAGGTGCACACCTGAACCATGGCCTGTCCGTCGTTCAGGTGTGTGTGATCCCCGCTCTGCGGGGCGGTTAGGTTCGAGCCTCTATCTATGCCAACCCACTGTTATCGACGCTACAATTAATCCACACTAATAATAGGCCTACTGATATCTCCAAGCCACCCTAGGCCTAAACCAACACTGACTGGTTCTGATTCCTCTGGATCGGATCACATATGAGAGATGTTATATCTCTTGTTCAAATGAACCTCACCTCCATCTTGATGCTGTGAAGTCTTGTCTGGGACCTTATTCACAAAGCTCCTGTAACTTTAAGGGCACGAAAAACCTTTGTCAGGCTGAGAGTGAACAATAGGTTGTCTGCAAATGGACAATAGTTTATGCACCCCATATAGTTATGAGAACTTCAAAATAAGGTCCCTGGTGTGATGCAGTGATATTTTTATTGGGTCCAGTTTAAGAAAGTCAAATGGTCCTGAAAGGGGCGATTCTTGGAATAGGCCTTCGCTATTCCCATAAGATTATTTGTTTTGTTCTGACATCACTTCGTACAAATAACTTTAGAAATAACCGCGAGCAAGAGTTTCACTGTCACCCTGGATGACAAACAAAATGACGTAATATCTGTGTATTATGGTGTTGGCTAATAATTGTTTACAGTATAGATTGTTAAAATGCCAGTTTAGTTTTAGGCTCGGGAGAGAGTAGGTGATCGAGAACGATAGAGAGAGGACCATGGAAAGATTTTGTGAGAATCCAAGATAGGAGAAAGAGGCAGAGCGTGAAGTTTTGACTGTTAGGAATGAAGAACAACTAACGAGAATCATGGATGTAACGTAGCTAGTCCACCCAATAAAGTTCGAATTGGTAGAACCCTGTGTCCAGTTAAGATCGACGGACAATCCTCTCACCAGACACGGGCGTGCCCTATCATCTTCCCCGAGTCGTTACACTGGTTTCTACCGATTATTCATGACTCCGCTTCTCTATTGGCAGGTTGTGACTGATGTCTGTCTCCTGCTAACATCACCTGATGTGAATGATCAGAACTCGATCCTGATTTTGGAGACGTTGGTCATTCTGTTGGAAGCAATGCAGAAGGTAAGATCTCACAAGCTGGCTCCATTCACAGGTCAATGAAATAACACTGGGGTACTGACGAAACAAAAGGAGGCGTTGACCTCAACCATATTAAAACACAACAGCAGATGTGCTGTGGTTGTTCAACGTCATCAGACACCGCGTGCATCATTCTGACTTATTTGCTTGTTGTTTAGACTAAAATAGTCAAATTTATTGATTAAATTCATCAAGTTCCCGGCTGGATTTTTGTTCAAAATCATTAAAGATATATCTTTGCTCAAAATCATTAAGATATACTAGCATGATACCCGTGGCGAGCACATATTCACAGGATGCATTTGCCCAGAGGATGGCATAGGGGGTAAAAAAATATAATGCTACCCACTTAAGGATCACCCCCATGTCATTCTCAACATTCCCTGTGAAAATGGTGCCATTTTGATAAGAAACCACGGAGGAGTTCGTGGTCGAACTTAAAAGTGTCACCGTCAATTATAGTACCCGGTATAGATATCTCCAGGCCTTGTCTTAAGGCGAGCTAAAAAGTGCATGCGCCTCGCAAACAAAAGAATATTCTATTGTATGCGAGGCGCATGCACTTTTTAGCGTGCCTTAAAAGACAAGGCCGGTATCTCTAAGATATAGCTGGTCTCTACTTGATGATAGAAATGTAAAATTAGGAGTTAAATGGAATGTTTTAGAAATAGTTGGCCTAGAGGTAGGATGTGCTATTCAGAATTAATTGGAAAACAACATTGGCCTCACTTTCATTTGTCCAAAATAGAGCACAAAAAACGACAACACACAAAATCATGACAGTCTTCGATATTCGCAAATTTTCGACCCCAACTGTGGTCTTCCTCAGGCACTTTCTAGTAGAGATCCCAGAAATGAATCAGCTGGACGCAACGGACCCAAATGCCACGCAGCGGCCAGATAGCGAAGCTGCTAATATCTCAGTTGGTCCAACTCTGAATTTCACCTTATGTAATAGCCATCCTGGCAAGCAGCATGCCAAAACCACCCAGTAAGGCATTGTTAAGCGCTCAAACGTCGCATGAGAATTAAGGAGTGGAAAGGATGTACCAATGGTGAAATCAGTCACTTTGGCCCAGTGGTTTACCGGTAGGTAAAAGTCTGGAATAAAGAAAATAAGAGAAAAAGGCACACTCCAATGGGGAGCCTCACTTTCATCAAAGCAGTTATGACCTGATTGATTTTATTTTATTTATTGAATATTTTAAAGTGGGTGCCGCGTACATACATACATTATGGCTACCCACTTACAGTATACAATAGATTTATTAAGGCAGGTAAGGTAAGGTGCAGTGCAATAGTACTAAGAAACACCTTGGTCTCGCTGGTTGGAAGAGCATTGGCTATGGGGCAGTCTGGCTGGATGAATGAAGTCCCAGTGCTAAACTCACCAGAACTTCACAGATCCAACCAAACAACCATGAACAGAAATCATAGGTTTGCTATACTGGTCACTTGACAGTACCGGGATTCGAACCCGCGCCCCCACACACGGCAACACCGCCAGCACCGAGGGAAAGCGCGCACACCACCGCGCCAAATCCCCATCCTCTAAGAAGATGGGGATTCAGCCAGCGGCACGCACGCACCCCCCCCCCGCGCCGGCGGCGCCGCCCCACGCGGAGGCGCGGGTTCAAGCAACCATGAATAATTAGTGAGGTATAAGTTACCTCTGAGCCACCAAGAAGCGGCCAGTGTCAATAAGATAGTTCAAAACAATTCGAAAAATTGAGTTGTTATCACGGTGGTTTGGCGCGATGCCGTACAGAAGATAGTTTAGCTGTTCATACAGTGATGACCTTGTCAGGAGAATACCATTGGCAATAAGGATAACATTCAATGAGGCTAACATGTTTTCTCTTTGGGTACGGTATCTACTACAAACACAGAAGTGATGGAAACAAGTTTCTAGTCCGTTTTGACAAGCACACAAACCAGAGTCAATCATATTTCTCCTGGCAAGGTCACCATTCAGAGTTGTAAAACCAAGTCTAAATCTGTACAGTAGGTAAGAATATTTGACATTTCCAAGAGATTCACTGAAATCCAGACGAGGAAGCGGAATTTTTTCCTTTTTGTAGTTATATTTAAATGACAGAATACTACTACTAAAACGGATTGCCCGTGGAATAGAATTCCACAATTTGATGCTAGAGATTCGGAAGCTCTTATCAGATTTAGTTAATCTACACCTAGGTACACGATGGTGGTCAGCATTTCTAAGGACAATATTCAAATCCCTGTTAGGAGTACCGAGAATCATGTTTTGCAAATAGAGCGGACTGACTCCATTTACAATCTTGTACATGAGAGAAGCTTGAAAAATCTATCGGAAATAGTAGTCCAACCAAGTTCATTTAATACTTTGGAGTAACTGGACCCGTGTATTCCCCTGTTATTATAAGACCAGCTTTATACTGAAGCTGCTCTAAGCGATCTGCGTCGGTGGCAGATAGAGAACAATATACATGACAACCATAACCAATAATCGACCTAATCATGCAGTAGTACAATACCACAAGAGCCTGGCGAGGTACAGATTTTGCTAGCATTTTCAATATATTAAGTCTTCGATAAGACTTGGCAAGCACATTGTCAATGTGCAAGGACCAGTCCAGATTACGTGAGAAGATCATTCCAAGGTGCATAATATACGAATCTACCTGTTCAATTTGGCCACCACAAAAGGTAAAGGAAGGAATTACAGTGGGATTAAGTTTGTTAGAGAATACCATGTACACAGTCTTGAGCAGGTTAAACGTAACCAACCACTTAGTTGCCCATCTCTCAATCCGTGATAATTCACGAGAAATTCTATCAATAGTAACCTCAATGTCTGAATTACTCTCCATGACAGATGCGTCATCAGCAAACAAATTGTTAGTACATATTTAATTATGGGTGATGTCGTTAATATACAACAAGAAAAGAACAGGCCCTAGAATGGAGCCTTGAGGTACCCCAGCATTAGTTGGTAACAGAACTGAACGTGCACCATTTAGAACATTCCTATGGTTGCAGTCAACATCAGTCATGATAATAATAATAATAATAATAATAATAATGGTGAGTTCTTATATAGCGCTTCATAGCGTATTACGCTCTCTAAGCGCTTCACACATTATTACCCCAGCCTATGATTCAGAAACCTTTCTGTAGAAACCAAAGGGAAGCCACAATATAGCGCACACGATGGACATTTCAGGCCAGTTGAGAGTTGCCACGGCCGGGGATCGAACCCGCGACCTTCCGATCACGAGTCCACAGCCCTAACCAGCCAGCGCGCTACCCAAATGATAGATTCAGGAGCAGCAGAAGATATGTCACAACATGTAGATTAGATGATTTTGTACAATTAGCTGATTTTGTAGAATTTAAAAGTGAAAAAAGTAAAACATGTCGTTCTGGCTTTAAAACAAGGACCATGTGTGATAAGATCTTATACTTTGTCTAAACGATTCTAGTTACAACAAGAAAAGAATAGGCCCTAGAATGGAGCCTTGAGGTACCCCAGCATTAATTGGTAACAGAACTGAACGTGCACCATTTAGAACTACAGTAGAACCTCGCTATTGCGGACACCCTTGGGACTGAGCTCAGCTGTCCGTAATAGTGAGGTGTCCGCAATATTGAAACTCCATCAATACCGGACACCAGGTGGCTCTGTAGTAGGTCAGTGGTATTCATTCCCTTGATGGCTCATTCTACCATATTTGAGGGCAAGGGTAAACTCAAATCAGGAACATGATTTCTTTTGATGTAAATTGTTGATTAGAAATCTATATCTTGAACAATTTACAATTCACAAATATTTTCAACAGCACAATCTTTGAAAACAGGAATCAGGCAGCTTGTTAAGACCACAGTTAGCTATGCATCCATTACTAAGTGGAGAGTGGGCTGTGTCCATCACATTTGCCATTTTTCAACAAGCACTTTTTACTTAGATACACTCATCATTCAGAAAAGAAAGAGTCCAAAGTTGACTGCCCAGCATTAGCCTTAAAAGTTTTCCATGCAGAATCACGAACAACGGACTGAGACAAGAGAGTCCAAACAGAGCCGTTGTCCCACCAAACTAAAGAATTCAGTCATTCAGTGTGTTAATTAAAAGTGATTAGTACACGTATGATCATAAACAATCAATGCACATGTAATTAGCACCCCATGTTTGGTCATTTAATCACCTACCACTGACCACTTTATGAATGAAACCTTTGAAAATGGCTTCAGATTTTCACCTGCTGTCCGTAATAGTGAGGTTATGGGACCCAATTTTCCAGAAATCAACTGTCCGTTGTCCTGAATAGTGAGGTGTCCGCAATATTGAGTTAAATTTATATTGAAAATGGCTTGGGAAAATTCGGGACTGGACAGATCTGTCCGTAATCTTGAGGTGTCCGCTGTATTGAGGTGTCCGTTAGGTGAGGTTCTACTGTACTCTTTGAAAACGCTCAGATAGGTAACTTTGAAACCATTTCAAAAGCCTTCCTTTGATTCCATTATTTTCCAGTTTAACAAGCAATCCTTCGTGCCAGACACGA